>JAQMYG010000021.1:8827602-8838918 GCA_030014215.1 Clariallabes teugelsi
ATCTTTTAATACAGGTGAGCAGCATTAGCTCTTCAATTCCCTGTTAAAATGCCCCTTTATGTGGCTGCGCTACAACTGTACTGATTTGTTTCAGAATTGCTGCTCTGTGAAAACTGAAAACAATCTTCTTATTATTTTCAACTTACCTTTTTTTTTTTATTCTTCCTCCAAATCATTTTTGCATATCTGGACACCCCGGAGTCTTATTTGGCTGCTTGGTTGGAGACTCAATGATCATGATTTTAAAAAAAGCCCATGAAATTCCCATGATCTGGTTATTAGTTTGTAGAGTCTAATTTGGCAGGTTTGTTGGAAACTCCATGATCATTGTAACGCTTTGATGATAAAGCTGTTTGAAACACCATGTTCTGGTTATTTGTTAGTAGAGTCTAATTTAATGCTTGGTGGGGAAACTCCATAACCTTGAAAGCATCTGAACAGTGGTTTTAAGAGGATGTTTGGCGTCTCTATTTCCCTATCATTTGTTTGTAGAGTTAGTTTATGATGTTTGATTAAAAACCTCTTTGCCAAGTTTTGGATTTGAACCACCCGAGATGACCCTTTGTTTGGAAACTCCATTACTACACTAGTTTCTTATAAACTCTAAATTACTATTGTTTTATTGGATTATTGGTTTGTAGACAATTTGGAAATCCAATGGAATTGACATTGGTTTGCAGAGACAACTAGACTGTATGGTAAATCAGACCCATATGTGATTCTTACCTGACAAGGTCCATGAAGATGCTCGAGTGTCCTCAACCCCACTGAACACCTTTAGGATGAACTGGAACACCATGTACACCCTCAACATCAATGCCTGACCTCATTAATGCTCTTGAGGATGAATGATCACAAATCCCCAAAGCCACACACAAAACGTCTGGCAGAATGGCTTTATAGAAGAATTAAGGTTATTATAACAGACATTTGGAAAGGGATGTTCAAATAGCCCACATGGGTATGATGGTCCGGTGTCCACAAACGTTCTGCTGTTTGGTTGGAAGCCCTATGATCGTTTTATTTGGTTGCACAGTCTGACCAAGCCATTTGAAATCCCATGATTTAATTATTGGTTTTTAATCTATAATCTGACAGGCGGTTCGGTTTTTAGTTTATACACACTGAAATCTTCCTGCTCTTTAAGATTTCTCTGAAGAGTTAAATGCGAGTGAATATTCTTACACGTAAAAGATCCTGACTGCTGTGCGGCAAGAGACCGTTTGCTAAAGTTTAGCTAAAGAAAAGTGACCGTGTAGTTTTGCAAAAGGGAAAATTGTTGCTATTTTGGTAGAGACTTCAACCTCGACCAAGTGTAATGTAATAAAGTAAATAATGTCCATGAATCAAAGCAACCTTCTTTTCTTTGACAGGATGTTCTAGCCGTGTGCATATCCCACCCTTTTTTCCTCATTAGTGCTGTGTTATATCCATCACTATCCTTTAATTAGCACTTGGTGGCTCTGCGCGGCCAAATTTTGAAAAGGGCTTCTGCGTCATTTAACACTGCGTTCTTCCTATCGAGCGTGACCCCATCTTTGTAAATACCTCCAAACCAAAGTATGGGGTAGAAAAATTTGCTTTTGATGTGTTTGAAAGTGTTCTGGAGGGAAAAGATCTGATTTGAGTTGAGGCCAACAAATGATAAAGTGCTTTTCTTTCATTTTCTCCTCCTGAACACCATTTGATAAGAGCCTAGTACATCTCATCCATGTAATGTATACGAATGGGGAGGGCGCCTATTGACCTCCTCGGCCCTTATCTGATTTACATTGCCAAATCTGAATCTTCACTATTGATTACAACATAATTAGTTAATTACAGGCAGGACGGAGAGGGGAGGGCATGGGAGCTGGCCTGAAGGGCATCCAGGCGTTCACCAATGACAGCCCATGCATGATAAATGGAGGTCTTGCTTGGTTCAGGTTTCCTTAGGCTTCTCATTGGAACACTATATGTTATTTTCACAGCTCACAAAAACATGGATTGTCCAGTTATTTCAAAGTAAACACAGTTTTATGTCTGATGTTTGCATGCTCGAATGGTGGAGACTGATTCTCCTTTTTAAGCTTGGAAATAGGTTAAAAAAAAAAAAAAAAAACTATAAAGATTTATTGGCACGATGCACAGAAACCCATTTCAGCCGAGCCAATCAAGCCGGCGTGTTTTATGATGGCTCTACAAGGCCATGTGAGAGGTGCTGTGCCAATGTGTTTTGAATCTATTAAGCATCTGTTACCTGACAGGAAGCTGCTCTGTCACCATCGATCAAATCTGCCTGATGAGGACCATGCCGCTTTTTTTGGCAGGGATACTTGTAGACCGCGTGCCTGCAACGTGTCAGCGGAGACACCGCTCCCTGGCTTGAGCTATGTCCTCGCTGGTAATATCACTCTTCCTCTCTCCGTAGGTGCGACGAGTGTCAGCTGTGCTACCACTTCGGCTGCCTGGACCCTCCCTTGAAGAAGTCGCCGAAGCAGACGGGCTATGGGTGGATCTGTCAGGAATGTGACAACTCATCATCGAAGGTGAGAGTCGCTTAGGGGACGCTGAGGTGAAGACAGGGCTGTAAAGTCGTCAGTTGATCGCGTTCTGATACACCTGGGGGAAAATTGACTGGCGGGTCAAATTGAGGTGTTGGTGTTGAGCCCAATTATAATTTCATGGTTTTTAGTTTAGTAAGAAAGAACAAGAGAGTGAGAGAGAGACTCATTAAATACTAAATACCTTTAAAACAAGGCAGACTTCCTTTGTTTTCTCACAGCGCTAAAAAGTCTAGCCAGCATTATTACACCATTAGATGAAAACTTGGAAAAACTTTTTTTTTTTTTTTTTCAACATAAAAAGTAAAATTTCATCAACTGAATGTTCTGAAAGTGTTGAGTCCAGTTGAGGAGTTGCTCCTTCTTTGGGGGTCAGTTGGGGGCAATTTAAGACCTTAATACAAGATTATAATGCAAAATGTGTTTAGGGGGAAATTTTAAAGCGTTAAATAATCAAATGAATTAAATCAGGGTTGCTGTCACACTACTTTTGTGAGCATTGTGAATCCATTCCCCACCCCCACCCCCACCCCCAGTAGAACTTAATTACAGTTAACTTTTAAACAGTATAGCAAAGTTTGTTATTCTCTGGTGCTTTTCACATGCAGTAAGAGTGTACTGCTAATCTCTAGAGGTGGCTCCCTCGAACATTCAGCATGCACTATGTACTGTACGTCTTTGGCTCCTTTAACGGCAGATCAAAGCAAAGTGGCCTGTGTTTGAAATTTTAATGACGATACGGTCAGGGGGAATTCATCCAGCACTTTAATTCTCCGGTATCTTGCTTTAGCCGCTGTGGCAGTGACTCGGAGCTCGGAGCCATCGTTTCTCTTAGTCTGGCAAAAAGCTCTTACCTTAATTCTGGAGACAACGAACACTGTTGACTTGCTTTCCATATTCATTTTAATGTCTCTCTCCCTTCAGAATTATACGTCCACCCGCCAGCGATAGATATATATATATATTTTTTTTTTTTTTTCTTTCTTTCTTTCCCCTAGTCACATTTTTCCCCCTCATTGAATCAAAGGCAATGTGTTTCAACTTCCAAACCTAATTAAGTTAATAAATGTACCCGCTTTTCAATTTATCTTTAAAAGGCCAGCCTGGGCCTGCCAGGCTCTATCTGCATGGAAAATGGAGGTTAATTGATGTTGCCAAAGAGAAAGTGGAACGTAAAAGGCATAGTGGGATGTCTGCGTGGCAGGAACGCCAATGCGGGATTATCGTTCAGCAGTAACATCAAAAGGTTAAAGACGATCGAGGCATTCGTTTTTTGTGGATTGACTACAAGGTTCAGCCATGATGGTCATTAAAAGTGGCATCTATTTTTCTTTTTTTTTCCCTTTTATTATATGAAAATAGGAACATAATGTTTTTTTTGTAAAGCATATATAATTTTTCATCCACATTTAATTAAAGCAGTATGACAAGTCTTGTATGGACATGCTTATTGTATCAATTCTAGAATGATACATCTAAGCAGTTGAACTGGTTCTATACAGCAAATACATTTCTCTCGAATCCTGCCTTTTAAAATACGGAGTCAAGAATCGAATTGACAGTTGACCCCCATCGTGCACCCTGTTAGGTGTTGTAAGTCAAAAGCGCAGAAGAAAGCATAAGAATGATGACCTGCTGCTACAACACGAGGGCTAAGCGGGTGCGAACAAAAGCGCCGGGCGGAGGTAGACAAAAGAGATTTAGACAGTGGGAGGCATACGGCGGATTAAGCAAGCCTTCACTTTTTAAACGAGTTCTCTGGCAGCCTGCAGGGGGAACCGCTCCAATCCCCAGAGAGCCTGAAAGCCCAGACGCAATCCCGTTTAATCACACGCTTACACACAGCCTGCAAAAATTGGGCTACACACTCTTTTCTCTCTCTCTCTTTCTCTCTCTTTCTGTCTCTCTGGCATACGCATTCTTCTTCAGGCCTAGCAGACTTTCTGTTGTAGCATCCGCTGCCGTCTACTATCTCTGTCTAGCTTGAATTTTCAGCAAGCATAATATTGATTAATAATGATGTTTTTTTTTTCCTGCTGATTCCCTTTAACAACCTCCCAAAGGTAGCTATTGCAACGAGCCACACGCTAAATTCAACACTGTGCTTAATACACTCATGAAGAGTTATTTAGTCATCATCAATGCAGAATCAAGTGTCCATGGGGTGGGGTCGGACCTGATCCAAATCCTCCTGTAGGTTGGCGGAGAAGAACCAAAGGGTGGAGACAACCGTGCGTGTTTTAAGTGGATAAGTGTGTTGTTGGTTACCGTGTTGTAGTGTATCCCATGGGTTAGGGGTGAAGGTTATAGGAGATTTTAGATCAGGTCCAGCCAAACCTCCTGGACATTTGGTTAAACAGCAATGGCAATCTCTTTCCTGCCCTCCTTAAACACCTCCTTTTTTTTTTTTTTGCCTTCTCACTTCATTGAAGAACGAGATAGGGTTTGAAGGGGGGTTGAGATGATTACAGATTCCCATTACTCGCCGGCATTTAATAGATTTTCTTTTTCAAAAATGAGTAGGATAGTTCCATCGTCTATCCAGCTTATAATGTCTTTTTCGTCCTTTCAAGTGTAACTCAAACTTAAATATAAGGATAGTAGGAATATAAGGAAAAGTAAATGGTATAGATGGGTTTGATCAAGACTCAAGCTGGAATTGATAAAAACATTTTAATCTGTATATTACTACAATTTGTTCATAACCTTTATATCATGTCAGTCTATTCATGACCGAAAGGCTTAATGTAACTAGCTCTCGTGGTGTAGAGAGATTCAGTATTTCAGTATTCAGGAAAAAAAATAATTAATTGATTTTGATTTAAAGATTAAACATACTGTATATAAAGAGCAGTTCAAAGTACTTTTAAAAGAATGAATGCATTGAAATGCAATTTCTTTAATAATTTCTCGTTTAAGTAGAGGGACGTTTTACTTTTTAATCATCAGCATTATTATTGTAACCCTGCTGGGAATTACATTTTAATCAAATTACAGTACCTGTGCTCAGCCTTTACTCGTCATTCATACTGTATAAACCAGGAGTATTCAAGCACCGTTTAAAAAAGGCTTCAACTACATCAAATTCTTTGCAAATAGGTCCAAGTGTTGCTGTTTAACACTTCACTAACTATTATTAGTTTATGCTGTACAGTGAGTAAGAAATTGCACTTTGTAGTGCTATGGAGCGACGAGAAAGTGACGAGAACCATCCAAGCCGCGTTGCTCTAACAGTTTAATTGCTGTTTACGTCTGGTCCGTGTTGTTATGGTTCGTTGCTGTATTGTGGAGAAATCCACGTACCTTAGCCACAGTCATCTCAAACATTGTTAAGTCTTAGACAAGTCTGGAATACTGGCTTGTCTAATTTCTTCAAACCTCTTTTCATATTGAATGTCTTTCACCCAAAATGTTATTTCGAGTGTTAGAATTTAATATATTTGCAAATACCACACTCTAGCCATACCGCAATCGCTCCACATGCATTTTTTAAATATTTTTTTTTATAAAAACCATTAAAAAACCCAGCCATGATTCACCTTGTGCCTGAGATGGAGGAAGGGTCGACATTAAAGATGTACGTCACTCTCTCTCGTTGGCAGCTGGCAAATGAAGAAGCAGCAGTAGTGAAAAGTGGAACCAAAGAGGTGATTTGTTATCCCTTCCAGCCTTGACTTCTAGATGAGAGCAGAGAAGCATTTAGAGAAATGAGACCGGCTCACGCACTGCACCGCCATCTTCTCATATGCTACATCTCGATCAAAGCACGGGGGCAAAACACCGCACATGCATCATGGGCCCGGGCACTGTTATACGCGGGCTTGAGACAAGATACTCATGATGCACGGCGCGATTTTGATCCGTCTGGCTAAGTTGTCCCTCTCTAAAACTTTCTCTCTTTTTTTAAAGGTCACCGCAGATGGGTTTCTGCCTCTCAGGTCTTGATTAATAATAATATAAAAAAATTTGCTAAATCTGTATCTCCGTGGACAACTCGTCGGTGTGAGTGCGCTGTATCATAAAACCCCTTAATTATGTCTGCCTGTATTAAATGAAGAAGAAAAAAAAAAGATATATCATGTTTGGTTTATGGGCATGGAGGCATATGCAGGGTGTGATGGGGTCAGTGCGCTGCAGTAAAGCCTTTATTAGGTAGAGTTGAGTTCATTACGCCAGCTGCGTATTTCCCTGCCTGCACAGGTTAGATAAACCTCCAGCCATCAGGAGCCGCGTCCCAGTGCCATCACCTCCAGAGCCTGAAAGAATTGATTCAGGCAATAAAACGACAGTTCTTCTGTAATATATGGATGGCCTTTAATTTGAGAGCCCGTCAGAACCCAGAGCGGGGCTTGTTTGAGCCTTATTTACACTCCCATGATGAAGGGTCCGGGCGTATCGCCTCTGTTTTTAAAGCACCACGAGGCTCAGTAATCCTCGGAGGACTCGGGAAGAGCGTGTGAAGAGTTCAGCGACCCTGCGCACTTGAGTCAAAAGACTCGATAAACAGGAATGCACATGGCAAATGAAGAGTTCCAGCGAGCTCTGAAGGCTCCAAATGTGAATAAAATGCCCAGAGGAGGGGAAAGAGAATAGGGAGAAAAGTTTAGCTGTCCCAAGAACCCGCGTTTGTAATTTACACTCAAGTTCAATCACACTCAAGTGACAAAACCGAATCCTTATTCTTTCCTTTTTTTTTTTTTTTTTTTGACCTTGCGATTTTCCATTTTAACATGTCAAATTTATTGAGCACAGGATTTTACGTGTCAGACGAGCCCTGCACTAAGCGATCCGTCGTTATTTATGATCCCGCAGTTAACATGCTGTTTGTTAAATCCAGTTCTAAAGGCGATTACCTTTACAAGCGCACTCATCAATCAGACCACTCGCACAGTGACCTGCAAAACGGCCTAATTAAGTTAGCCTAATTAACTTAATTAAGTGCCTCAGTCTGGCTGCTTTACTGGTGGATGGAAAATTGAAAGAGAAAATGGAGATCATTACTCATCGGCCTGGGCGCCGTTCGCTCGGCATCTTGATGTGGATGGAAAAGAATGATCCGAGTTTTTAAAAATGTACGTAGCGTCATTATTACCCGCATAATGCATTTGTGTGTGTTAAGTGTTCTATAATTTCTAGTGGTAAATGTCAGCAGAAAATGAATACGAAGCCATTTATGTTGAAATATTTAATTAACTTTTTTATATTTGAGCACTGAAAGCGCTACTGTACTGTAGGTTGCAGTCGATCCATTCTGTGGAACAGAAACAGACTGTAGTGAAGTGCTGTCATTGTTTTTTTGTTTTTTTTTCAGTAGATCTTGTTACTACTCTTTGTTTATATCTCTGGAAACAAATTGTTTTGACAGTAAGAAATGAGGTCCGTGGGTCGTGAAATAAATGACAGAGAACCGCCATCATTTTTGATCTATATTTATTACAAAAGCTTGAGAATTAGCATTAGGATGAGTAAAGCAATACTGTAAGTGAGCTTTTCCATCTAAGAACTAGATCATCCTCCATAAAGAAAGAGTCCAGACTGGTATTAAAGGCACAATTATACAGTACATGTACAATGCACAGTGTACCTGAACCATCATTCACATATGATGGACTCCATGTATTTTGAACATACTGTACACATCCTGATCCATCCAGATTTAATCCCGCCTTTCCTGCTACAATATAACCTCCACTCTTTAAGATGAGGGTTTCCACTAGAATGTGAAACGTGGCTGTAGGGATTTGTGATCATTCGGCCACAAGAGCATTGATATCAGGCACTGATATTGGGCGAGCAGGTCTGAGGTGCAGTCTAAGGTGTGTCCTGGGGTTCAGGTCAGAGATTTGGGGTGCTGGTCAGTTAAACATAAAC
The DNA here is from genome assembly GCA_030014215.1 of Clariallabes teugelsi. Classification (NCBI taxonomy): domain Eukaryota; kingdom Metazoa; phylum Chordata; class Actinopteri; order Siluriformes; family Clariidae; genus Clariallabes; species Clariallabes teugelsi. Next base: position 8,836,017 of record JAQMYG010000021.1, read on the forward strand.
CTTGGCAACCCATGTCGTTAATGACTTTTTTTTGTGCACAAGGACATAGTGATGCAGGAAAATATTTGCTTCTTAGTTTGACCGTGAGGGAAAATGGTAATGATTTGGGATGGAATTTGTGTAGCAACAGTTTGGAGAAGAACCACATGTGGGCCACGTTTGGCCTGAAAATTGACAGCGTACAGAATAAATCAGGGCACAGTGTTACAATATATATGACGACAAAGCTCAAAGATTACTCACTCAGAACTTTTTCAAAACCACTTATCCCATACAGGATTGTAGAAGGCCTGGAGCCGTTACTGTACCAAGAGACTCTGGGCACTAGGCTGGATACACCCTGGATGGGATGCCAGTTCATGACATGGCACAAGCCCGTACACACTACAGTCAGTTGGGAAACACCAGTTAGATTACTCTGCATGTCTTTGGACTGTGGGAGGAAACCGGAGTACCCGGAGAAAATCCACCAAGCACAGGAAGAACATGCAAACTCCTTGCACACAGACCCAAAGGTAGGACTTGAACCCTCAACCCTGGAGCTGCCAGGCCACAGTGCTAAGTACTATGCCACCCTGCCACCACTCAAACATCAGCCTAGAGCAAGAGAGTACAAAAAATAGGTTTGTCAACAGTAGATTTCAAGACATCCTCTATGTATACTGTTCTATGTGATGATGTCATCTCCGATCTGCTAATCCTTGCATTGAATCTGGTTTTATTACCAGATATCCTAAAAGTTTAACAAAGTGACACAGAGGGAGCCGAAATACATTCACCAGGCCGTTGTTTCTGCTCTTTAGTCAACTTTCTCATCTGTTACCCTGTACACTCCATCTCTTTCCAGACACAAGTTTTAAGGTCGAAATGAATAAAGTTTGCTCTAAAAGCTCTTGAAGTCAAGGGCAATAGGACTCCGGAGTCCCACAGTGGAGGGTGTTCGTCTTTTGCTTGTTGCACTCCTGACCACGATGTTGACTAAAGGTTAGTGTAATTTAGAAAGGCTGTAAAGGACCTTCGGGGACCTGTCCATAGGGTGATAGCTCCGGGTTCAAACGGCGGCCCTCGGCGTTTCACTAGACACTAGGAGTTTATGAAGATGGAGGGAAAATCAATGCAGCCGCGTCACCTCTATCACTTTAACTAGGCGAGCCATACGCCTTCCTCCTCTCTCGGGGGCCAATTTGTGGAGTAAACAAGAGTGAAGGTGATGGTCCTGCCCCATTACTCAGCCCTGAATAGATTTTAATAAGCCTACAATGGTGGTCTCATATACACGGTTGTACTGAGAAATGGATCAGTCATGCGCAGGCCAAAACCTACAGCAGATGCAAGCTTGGACCAGTGGATGAAAAGTTCATGTTCTGTCCGGGACCTTACTGTTACAGTACATAGTGGCCTTCAACCGTCTGGATGTGAAGATGTGTTGCGAGAAAACAGCACACCGAGGCTCAGACATGGAGGAGAAAAGACTACAATGACTGTCCTAAATTAATTTATTCCCCCCACCTCCACCGCCGCCACCGCAAGCTGACTTTAACTACTTATTTATTAAATATATATATGGAAGCTGCAAATGTAAGCATTATACAGTACCATGAGCAGGAGTGTATTACAGTGATTTTCAAAACGGTAAAGGTGAAGGTGTTCTTAGGCATGACTGTAAGCTACTTAAAAAGGGGAAGGATGTACGAGGTGAAAGTTTCACATTTCTGTCGAGTGGTTTACTTTCTGCTGACTTTATTTAGGTGAACTTGGTGAACCTGCAAAAATAAAAAATGATGGTCCGCGGAAAACGAATGCGGTGCTCGTGTCTTGCGGGTGTTTTGAATGCACATCCTGTTGACTTTTGGTCATATCGTGTAGCTGAAAATAACCGACAACGTATATAACTCATGGCACAATGATGTATAGTACACAAAGCTCAAAGATTATTCACTCACTATCCAGTACAGGATTGCAGAAGACTCTGGGCCTATCCCAGGAGACTCGGGGCACAGTCCATGGGGGTGCGTGTTTTTACTTGATTATTAAGTAGCAGTCATGACAAAATTGTGCTCTGGTGTTTCACCAGTGTTTGTGCTCATTATTTCTATACACTCACTGTCGGGTAATTTCAATTCTGTTTCTTTTAACAGTGGACATTGTCGCAAAGCATCTTTACAGCAAAGGTTAAGAGCTTCACTGAATGTTCACCTCCAAATATCAGAATGGAGGAGGAAAGGAAGTGTAAACTCTCTAGTCGTTGGTTGTTATTGCCAGGTGAGCTGGTGAGAATTTCACACACGGCAATCGCTAGAGTTTACACTGAATGGTATGAAAAAAAAAAAAAAAAAAACATGAGGTGTGAGCAGCAGTTCTGTGGGTTGAAGCACCATGTCGATAGGAGAGATCAGAGGAGAGAGTGACCAGATTGGTTTGACCTGCAACGAAGCATCAAGTACCTCATATAAATTACTTTGTACACACGTGGTGAGCAGAAAAGCATCGCACTACAGGACTGGAACAAGGTGTGGATACATTGACTATGTAAATATTTTGATTGGTATGTTCATCTCCAATGATGGTGGTGCAATGAGACTTTTGCCCAAAGCAGATTGAATCGGATCATAAAACGTGGGGGAATTCATTAAATGGGAACGTAATAAAAATGGTGCTCACCGAAATGGCCTGCCATTGTAGCACAACTGCTTTGCATGTAAAACATCCTGGGGCTCTCTGACCGTAAAAGAATGAGATGGCAGCATAAGAATTTTTTGCAGTGAAGTTTGTCTGGTTATTGGTCGGGATCAGTGTCTAGGAGTAGTTGCTTCATAATTTGTTGCTTTTTTTCAGACGGGAACTCAACAAATGACACCATGGAGCAAATACATCAACACAATCCACACAAGTTGGTATATTT
>JAQMYG010000021.1:8847997-8868902 GCA_030014215.1 Clariallabes teugelsi
AGCGACCACTTTGATTTCAAGCACAACAAAGGGAACAGATTTATTATGCAAGTGTGTTCCATCCCCCATCCCACCCCTGCTGTTAAAAAAAAAAAAAAAAAGTAACTTTTACTCTGAGTAAATTTTTTATGAGTTACTTTTACTTGAGTAAATTTTTATAAGGAAACTTTACTTGTACTTCAGTAAATATTCACTAAAGTAACAGTACTTTTACTTAAGTACAACATTTTATTACTCTTTCCACCTCTGATTATATATTAAACCAAATACTTAACCAGAAGATTTACCATATTGTTTTTGTTTGTAAGATATTTATATACATGACTTTGAGTTTTTTTTTTTTTTTTTTTTTTGAGAACTAAAAACAACCATTGACAATCAAACTCCTGCTTAGAGGAAGAACCACTACACTAAGGGTTAGCGCTGTGCTGTGTTCAGAACAATACTTTATAGGCAACCAACATAACAGACTGATTTATTAGATAAACTAATGAGTCGTTTGATTGATTGCTGTCTGCTAGCTGACTTTATACCTGTGACTTTGGTACAATAATATAATGAAGTTTCAGAGCTGTAATTTTTCTGCTTATATTGTTTGGCAATGAAATTGACACAATAGAAAGAATAGAAAGTCCACGTACTGTAGTACACTGAGCTTAGCGAGAACTAAAACACATCGACACGGTCGGTCTTATAGGAAAATAATCAGTGACGCGGCGGTGTGATGCAGCGAGTGGAGTTAATGTTACCACGCAGCATTGTTTAGTTTCCAATAACACAGGTTTGCATTACTTTCAGTACAGCGCTCGTGCATTTTATCCATTTAATGTTGTAGAACAAACGCAAGACAGGGTCGTTACTGTCATTCCCTCACCAGCCTTTCTCTCTCTCTCTCTCTCTCTCATATCTCTTAAATTTTAAGTGATCTACTCTATACATTCTACACTGCTGTTTATTGTCCACCTCATAGTCGAAGCGCTCGGAAACCAGAAACAGACGAAGATTAAACTCTGTTTTCTTTCCTGCCGTCTGATTCCTCTTAACTGTCTCACGTTTCTGAACAGCTTTGCTGCATTTTATGCGGGTCCTGCCAGCGGCAGCCGTGTCTCAGCTGTAACTCAGCAACCCAAACGAGTCATCTTCTGTCCCCTGGAGGACAAACGATAGGAGGAGGGACGCTCGGTAGAGCCCGCAAATCAGTCCCCCAAATGTCCAGTGGCACTTCCCCAGGGACACGCTCTAAATCACACACACACATAAAAAAAAAATAAAAAAAGACTAGAAGGAAGATATGGAAAAAAAAAAGAGGGGTGCTTTAGTCTAAGTAAGACATTTAGCATGAGGTGGTTTCTCATTTAAGCACCGAGCGGCCATGGCGATAACGTATGGCGCCGCGGGTAATTGGAAAATTGGCAGGCTTGTCAGAGAGATTTGGTGGATGGCACGCGGCAGATCAGGCACTTGCGCGCTCGCGAGGTGCGAATTTATATCTGCCCAAGGGCCAGCGGCGACAAAGTGTCCAGAGTTCAGGAGAAAAGAGCCGCATTTTTCATAAACGGCCTTGCCGTATATCAAAAAGTTCGCTCCAGACAGACTCGGCGACATAGCCGGATGGAGCAAAAATAAAAGCCTGTGCAGTCTGTTAAACGAATTTCCCTCTTCTGCAGGTTCGAAGATTTGAATTATGTTGTCATACAGAGTTTGACGGTCCTCTATCAAGGCCATACGACATCTGCTAACACTTTATATAAAGCCTGGATTCATAAATCACTGGGATAACTGTGCTTGTTAGTCCTGTTTATTTGGTATCAGTGCTTTATAGACTCAAGTAATGCCTCTTAAAGCTCCACTAAAGTGCGTTGACGGACTTGTATAGGGTCCGCGTGTGTGTATGTGGTGTGTGTTACGGATGCTAGGCTTGGAGTAGTCCAGTGGTTAAGTTTTAAAAGGTTCTGGACGGCTCCAGCAATACAATATAAGAGTACCAATGCTGTAGTAGTAATTCACGTCAAAATAATCACACGTTAGCCTAAAAATTCTTGCTAGATTATTTGACCAGCGATCTAACTCTTACGTTTTTCCTGGTTAGCTATTAAGCTACACATTGTTTCAGACATTATCCTAAGCCTTCAGAAATCATATCATGAATTGTGAATTACGAAGAGTGTAAGCATTATCGACAGGATTATTAGGGATTTTAGCACTGAAAGGCTCACGCCGCGTGTTAGCCGAGCTTTATACGACCAGTATACGGACGGTATCAGGCTGAAAATAACACATCGACAAAATAATCAAGGAGACGGTCCATCACAGATAAGGAAAGTCGAAGTTTCCTAGGGGGAGGTGCCGTACGCGTGTGTGTGTGTGTGTGTGTGTGTGTGTGTGTGTGTTTGTGTGTGTGCGTGTTTGTGTGTACGTGCGTGTCATACATCGGCCCTTCCAGGGTAGGACGAGGGCAGCGTGTGGTTGGGAATAGGTAATCACACATGGCTGGCTGTAGATGTGTGTATTAACCCCAGGAAGAGGGGATAATTGCATCTGTCAGACTCATTTAACTGTCGAGATGGCCGTCGTTTTCTATTTGCGTCCTCCTCTAAATCTTGGCGAGCTTTAAGTGACTCGAGCATGATGACCACGCGCTGTTGTATCTTGTGAGGATTTGTTGCTTGGCTGAGGTTGAAAAAGATGGCATATTGATTTACAAAAAAAAAAAGAAGAAGAGAAAGAAAGAGAAAGGAATGCATAATATAGGCTGAGGGAAATACTTTAAACGTTTGTGGTTTGAATAGTGCAGCAGAGTGAAATTATTATCTGGGTTTTGCGTTTTTTGTGGTTTGTTTTATCTCGCAGTAATTTGTGACACAAAACATTAAAGTATAGTGAAATTCTTTCTTTTTTTTTTTTTCTTTTTTTTTTTACATATCTTAATATTAAAATCACATGGCAAAACGTGGTATTGGTGCTTAAAAGTGTCTCATCTAGGTGAAAAAAGTTACTTTTCAGATAGGATCATGTAACACCATGCTTAATAATACTTAATGTTTTGTATCTCCTGATCCATGCTTCATTATTGGCAAATATGCATACACGTTTAAATTTTTATCAGATAAAAAGAAATACATTCGCTACAGTGTCCGTAACTTTTTTGAACTCAAATCTTTCAATTATCTAAACCGTCGTTCAGATGAAACTTGGCCAATTAAGATTACACATGAAAAGACATAAACCTGAAAAATATATTATTCTGAAATGCAAAATTGTTACGATATCACAGCATGAATTTGACATGGTTACGGACACTACAGATTTTTTTTGCTTTTTAAGCTTTTACCAAAAAACAGAATGCTTTACTTTCTGTAAAGCAAAAGTTTTTACAGGTCATATGCTTCTTGAAGCTTGACACCAATATTAGTATCAATAATTAATATTGATATTCAAGAAATATGAATAATTTGCATTTTAATGTATTATTGTTTGAAGTATAACTCTGAAAAATGGCCATTTTTAAAAATGGCACATATGAAAGATTGGTCACTTCTATGTTTGCATAAACTTTAAATGTAGCTTCTTTGGCACACACGTTTTCTGTATTATATGTTTTACATAAAATAAAATAAAAAAACAATAATGTTTCATTGTAATTTTACCAGCTTAACAATTTTTTTTAAACAATATGCTGTCTTGTCTCTCTTTTTTTTTCTTTTTTTTTTTATTCTCACAGCACTATTTATATTTCCCTATGCTGTAAGACATAAAATTAAACCTTACCTATTATCTTTGAACCCTTTAACACTTTCCATGCATCTTGAGTGATACAAACCTGAAACCCTGACGAGGAACAAGAGAAGTGTTAAATCTAACATTTTACTGCTTGTGTAATCTTTTCCTGCAGATAAAACATTTTTAAAAGTGTAATTGATTATCAATGTCACCTATATACAGTATTAGACATGGTTTAATGATATGTGGGAAAGAGGGCGGGGCTTCCATGGAATGTCGGTTATTATTGGACAGTTAAAAAAAAATTTTTAATTATTCTACATTCACATCTCAATAATGACGACATCATTGCTGGTTTTACTGGAAGCTCTTTCAGCACATGAAATAACTGCTTTTTCGGCTTCTGTCCAGGAGGAAGAGGAAACACGTGAAGCTGAAGAGGAATGCGTGAAAGAGGAAATGGCTGAGCAGGAGATCCCGAACTGAAATACCTCACCGTCACTCTGTTGACACCGTCAGTGCTGACACCTTTATTTAATTTTTTATTTCCTGTGCCAATATTATTTTTACACGTGATCAAAATTAGCACATGGAGCCATTTTGTTAAGCGGCGTGACCCAGGATCATTTACATAAGATCTAGCTCTAGCTATATAAGTTATTGCACTGACATTTTTTTTTCGAACCCATCTACCAGTTTGTATCTGTGAACTAATCATGAACTGACATGAAGATCAATGGATTTAAATCAATTTATTTTCCTACACTAAACAACCCGAACCCAAGCTGAATGTGAACATATGTTGTGTGATATATTATCATACTATACCAATGTCTTGCTCAAAATACCATTTCTTTTTTTTTTTTTTTTGCTTTTGTTTTTTTTTTGTACAGAGAGAAATGTACTACTGTTAAGTATTCTTTATTCTCAAGATTCACGTTTGCGTTTGTTAAGTGTTATTTTATTTTTATCCATCCACATGTACGAGCTCTAGAGTGAGCACCCAGGGGAGTGGTTAGGAATACTCAGATATCAGAGCAAACACTATTTTTACATACTTATATGAAATGCTAGGTGTCCTACACAGGAGGCATCATAAATTTATAAATTCCTGCTTTCACCTGACTCTGTTAATGATTTACAGAAATGCTTTGCCTGCCAAAAGAGTTTACACAAGAGTCTGTATTTAGGTACTTTGTAAATGTGTAATTCTTAATAAACAACAATGAAAAAAAACAATGTCATCTTTAATGCTAAACCTTCTGATTCAAGGATTTCCAATTCAATTCAAAACTATGCCAAAAATTCAGGTATTAAAATAAAAGCAACATTTTTCTACTTTTTTCATTCAGGGTTAGAAACAAAGTCAAACATTTCTAATTTGCAGATATTATTCAACTCAATAGTCACCCTTTCCATTTCTCAATCCTTATATAATAGATCTTACAATAGAAAAGCATCTGTACATTTTACCTGTCTTTGTGGACGTTTATTAGATTTAATTCCCATAATTTGCTATAAAAAAAATATTTGTACACAGTAATTTTAAAAATAACTCAATCTGTCCTGTCCGCTGCTTCATTCTTGGAGCAGCGTCGTTCCCACCCCAATGGGCCTCTACTGGCAATTGTTGCAGTACCAATGTTTGACCACTAGTTGTAATAAAATCTCCATCCATTCATAAATCCATTCTTATATTATCTATTCCACTTATCCTGTCAAGGGGACTGGAGCTTAGGAAACATAGCATAGGGCAAAAGCCATAGTACATTGTGGATCCCATCACAGGGCACAAACACAAACCCAAGTATACAATCTAATATAGGCAATTTGGAAACACCATTTGGCCTACACTGTATGGCTTTGTACTGTAGGCGGAAACTGGTGTACCCTATGAAAACCCACCAAGTTTGGGGAGAACATGGAAAATCCACACGCACAGAGCGAAAAAATACTTCTCCGACCACAGAAACACTGCTAAATGAATCTGAGCAAATCAGTGGAACATTTATTTTTTCATCAGTGGTCACTCAAATGGCGTGATTAGTATTTCAAAGGAATTTAAAATGTATTCAGATGTAAATGCTGACTATTTGGACAGCTGATGTATAGCCTCAATAGATGCCATTTGTGTTCCACTGATATTACGATGGGCATTCAAATCAAACCAGGACTTATGATGAAATTTCTTGTCAGTGAAGACATTAAAACTGACATTTACAGCCTTCAAGCACAGTATGGTGATGAGGCTCAGCTGCAGTAAAACGTTTGCGGCTCATTGAATTTGTTCTCGTGAACATTCACCAAGTAGAATGTCTGATCCTTGAAAAGCCATCCTTGTCGCCAAGTCACGGAGGAGACGCACCCGTCATACACGCAATCATTCACAAACACCACTTGTGCATTACAGGAACTCAGCTGGGAGTTATTGCCACATCCTGTGTACTAATTAATTGGACCATTAAATGAGTTCCTGGAAGGCCAGCATTTCAGACGTGAAGCAGGCAGCCCAATGATGGCTCTGGCATACTGCGAAAACTTTCTACGTTGAGGGTTTTCAAGTACGCTGGGGATTTTTAACTCATCACTGTGTTCTGTTATTCTGCACAATCAAAACTTCGGGTTTGAATTGAACGTCCCTCATACATTTATGACTATAGATAACAATGGATATACAAGTAAAAACACAAAAATAAATAAGTAAATAAACCATTAATGAAAAAATTTTTGCACTGGTGTGTGTGCGTGGTTTAGAGCAGAATTTTGACACAGACCTCATGAATGGCCTCCAAAAAGTCCAGATCTCACTCCATGTGGGGCTACGCAGAGGAGGTGGTGTACAGGACAAGGACCAGCACACTAGAGGACATGGAGGCACGGATTCAGGACATTTTATGCAAAATCCCAAACCACTTCCTTCAGAAGACGGATCACGGTTCATCCCTAACCATTTGAGGAAATTGGTTGATGCCACCAGTGCGTATGTTGAAATGTAAAGATTTGCTATGTAATAAAGTACATAATAATAATAAAAATTATACAGTAGCATAATTTGTTTCAATAAATCTGTATTAGAAATATTTTAATGTCTTGTACATGACATACTGTATTGACAAACCTACTCTTAACTCCATGATTATATTTTAGATTGGAATTATGAAGTAATGTTTTTTGCTGCTTTTCTGTCTCAGCATTGAGTGTACTTTTTTTTTTTTTCTTTTCATTTCCCCCCATCCGTCTTAAGATACCTAATCTACTGACGCTAATGTAGTGAGGGGTGTAATTTTCATTTGTTTCAATGCAACCATTAATTTGCCCATTTTTTCCAGGCCATGTAGAAGGGGAACCCCTGTAAGGCCACTGAACCATGAAAGACATTATCTGGAGGGCTCTGTTACTCTGGAGTAGGATGGATGCCAGCGATTGATCTGCTTGGATGAGGTTTCAGCGGTTCCTGAGACCCCCTGCAGCCCTGTTGCAGCTTGCTTCTCAGCATGCCATGCAAGGAGGATGTCATTAGTGCTGTGAGAACAGCTAAGGGCATGCTAATGTAGGAGTGGCCTGAAGACCCTTGAATGCACCCTTGCTCTGAATATCAAATAGGTTTTTAATAATAAGCACACACTCCTGAGCAGACCAGAGCTCTATGAAACACACAATCTTGTTAAAAGGCTTTTTAGCTGAAGATGGCAAAATTGGAAAATATATCTGTATGATTATGTGCATACTGATAGCTTTCTCAAAATAGCTGGTTTTTGCCATTTATCATGAAATACAGTCAAAATTAAGGGACTTTATGGTTGGGCAATTCACATGGAACACTGCCAGCTAAATGCAGCCTGTTTAATCAGATAAGATTGGCTCTGTGATCAATTCTGGTTACTAATAAATAAATAAAAAATCAAATGATGAATTCCACATGAATGCACCAGGAATATCCTTTAACAGCACAGAGATGTGCGATTGAATGTGAAAGACAGAAAAGAGTAACTAGCTGTCTACCCAGACATGAACAATGCGCCTCCAGGCCACTAGAGGGCACTGAATACTTCTCTATTAGTCATTTCCATTTCCTGGCTGCACAACATTAAAAAAAAAAAAAGTCAGAAGAGCCACAGTCAAAAACTCAAGCATTTTGTCTGTATATTAACAACAGAAGACAGTTTTTATATGTTAATCATGACTGTCCAAGATTTCTACATTATTATCCTCAAATGTGTGACCTTTAACAGCTAGAGGTCAGGAAGAGGGCAGCACTAGAAGCAGCCTCAACCCAGACCAGGTCTGTTCGCTCCTGGACCTATGTCTCAATAACACCTATTCCATGTAGTGGACGAACTTACTCAACTTAGTGACTTCTACACATAGAAATATGGCTCTGCCATGAGCTTCCCAGTTACCCTTATTGTGGTCAACCCTTACATGGAGGAAGTGTAGAAGAAAGCACTTGACTCCTTCGCCTGGATTCCACCAACTCATGGGTTCAGATATGTGTGTACCTGGTGAAGATTAAGATTCAGAAATTACACCCTTTCACAGAGCATACAGTATGAGTAACACAACTGACATGAACATCAAGTTTACCAGAGACGACATCAAGGACAACAATTGGCGTTCCTGGACTGTGCAGTTCTCATAGGGAATGATGGGAAACAAAATGTTTTCAACATATAATTGAGAATATTTGAGATTTGTTTAGATAAGCCTAGTTTAACTCAGGAACTCATTTCCTAACACTAACATGTGCGGCAGATATCATTGATGAGCAGGCAGAAGATTGCACTGTTTAAAAAAGAGTTTTTGTTTGTTTGTTTGTTTGTTTGTTTGTTTTTACATATGTTTAATTATTTACAATCACTTAAAAACATGTAATTCTGTTTTTTTCCTTCTTTTAAATAATATTAAAGAAACGTTGGGAATGTGTCTGGGCACCAGCGCAGATCACCTATTTCCAAACTAACACAATAGTCATAAAAAGTCCGGAGGGTATTTGTTGTAATTCATTCGGTTGTGTACAAGTGACGCATTGTACATTAATGAAATCAATTGTGGTATGTTAGATTACATAGCATTTATCTAGGGAAATTATTTTTCTACTCATATAAATACAGTAATCTAAAAAAAACTTTTATAATATTTCCTAAGATAAATCAGAAAAAGGATTTATAATACAGAATTTATAATACTTGTGGGGGCTGTTTTAGGGGAAAATTCTGCATCACTGCATCTTCTGGACAACTGTCAAGTCAGCAGTCTTCTCCAATGCATGTACTGAAATACTGTAAATAATTTACTCAAGCTCGAAATGAAATTTTCCAATATTTTAAGATGTAAAATTTTAACTTTTGCAATCTTTAATCTTTATCATTAAATTAAAAAAAGCTTTAAATATTTCACTCTGTATGTAATCAACGTGTTTCACTTTCATTCATTCATGTTCTATACCGCTTGTCCTGTAGAGGGTCGCAGGGGACCTGGAGTCTATCCCAACTGGAACCTCGAGTTCAACTTTGTGCACAAGGCAGGGTACAACCTGGACAGGGTGCTATTCCATTGCAGGCCATCTTTCTTAAGATCATGTTGTCAATGTGACAGTAGGAGTTCGGAGATATCATCTTTTATGTCATACAGTTATCATGTCAAAAGTGTCCTACAGGCTAAATTCTGTTTGCTGATGTTTGCAAAGGTATTTTCATCATAGGTGTGTCACAGGCGGTCCTAAATAAATGGACAGTAGGCAGCTTCATCATCAACCTTTATGTCATACTGTGAGTATGTCAAGGTGGCACAAGGGCTTAGTGGTTAACACTGGACCTCCAGGGTCATGGAGTTTGTATGTCCTCCACATGCTTTTCCATGTACTCTGGTTTCCTCCCACATTCCAAAGACATACAGATTAGGCTATTTGACGTTCCCAAATTGCCCGTAGTGTCTGAATGAGTGTGTGTGAGTGGGTGTGTGTGTATGTGCCCTGCAATGAATTGACACCATGTCCAGGGTGTACCCCGCCTCATCCTATAATAGGCTCCAGCCGCCCCGCAACCCTGAGTGTGTGAGTGTAACAACAGCGCCATCAGTTTTTCATAAGAGAAAGATGCCACCTAAAAAAACGTCCAGTCCTGGCTTTTAATATATTTATGATCATACTTTGTAACATGTTTATTAATAAAATTATTTTAATTAATTAGTTTACACACTTTTTACACTATTTAAGAGTTCACATTTTTCATTTTTTTTTTTCGGCCACACAAAACAACGACAAAATCTTCAAACCAAATATCTGACAGCCTTCATGCTGCGCGACAAAAGGCTTCAAAAATAAGATTAGTAATTAGTAAAAGTAAAAGTTAATAGTATTAACTCTAAGTCTATAATCAAGACTTATTGCATGGATTCAAATTAAGATTTATACCATAATAAAATAGTTAACATGATGTTAGTTAGCTTGACCCCTGATACTAGTTAGCCTAAGTGCCTATTTTTTTTTTATGGTTTTTATTCTAGTTAATCATATTCAAGAAAACTCACACCATGCACTCAGGTATCTAAAAGTTAAAGTATATAACATAAAGTTATGAGTATCCATATCCAGGGAAATAAAGACATTACCATGCATCCTCACACAGCACGTGTACATTTCCTGACACTGGTTTAATTCAATTTTTCCCATTATGTTTTTCTAGGTTTTTTTTTTCTTTTTTCATTTTTCCATGCATTTCATCTTCCTTTTACTGTTCTGCGCCCATGACACATTTATTCTCGTGCTCCTCATGCATTTTTCTTTTCATTATTGTTTTGGCACCTCCCTATGCATAGTGCCCCAATGTGCCGACATACTGTATATACCAGATCCTAAAAAAAATAACAATTGCACTCCTATGATTTTGTGTTATTCAAGGTTAAAAAATAAACATTCTCAGATTTGTATCATATTTACACAATGTTGTAGGCAGGTAAAAAGAAACAGAAAGATCCAATTAGTCTCATCCTCTCATGCTCCAAAGCTATCTGATGCCCAATACTGTACTGTACTCTACTCTACTATATTATATTACACTACATTATACAACAATAGACTACATCATGCTAAGCAATGCTATGCTGTTCTATTCTATATTAAGCCACACTACACACCGTCTTATACTGTACATTACTATACTATACCATACCATACTCTGCTATGTCATGCCATTCTATTCTATACTATCATAATATCCCATGATATACAGAGTGGGTGAAAATAAATTCCATATTTCTTATACAAATTGATTATGCATGTACTTTATTACATACATAGGAAAATGAAAGCAAATTGGGCAAGCAAAGGCCGGGGATGGAATTTACAGTCTTCTGAAGGAAGTCGTTTACTGAGAATCTCCTGAATCTGTGCCTTCAAGTCCTCCAGTGTGTGAGTCGTTGTCCTGTACACCTCCTTTGCGTAGCCCTCATTGAGTGAGATCTGGACTTATGGTCTGCATCGTCCCAGCCAACGTCCTGGAAAATGCTGCTCTAACCACACATGGGGAGGCACTCCAGTGATACAGGAAGTTCTATAGCCATTAAATATTGCCTAGTTAGGTTTTACTCACTCTATATTAAACTGTGGTATATCTCAACTTTGGAAAGTGATAGATAAAAACAAACTCTGCACTCCTGTGTTTGTTGTCCCTAACAACGTTTGATGCATGTTAAATTAGTCACCTGCCAAAAAATGGTAGAAGGTTAGTTATTTTCTGATTTTCACCAACTTTACATCGTCTTATGCTATGATGCTCCAAAGCTGAGCACTGAATGTCTGTGTTGTACTACCCTGTTAAACTCTGTTAAACTCTACCCTGTTATATTATACTGCAATCCACTATACAACAATAGTCTACACTATGATTAAACAATAGTATACTATATTACTATATTACTCCACACTAAATTGTGCTATACTTCACTACACTATACGATACTATACCTGGTCATGTCGCACAATCCCAAAGAACAGTATATTATGCTATTGTATAGCTCTTTAGGCAGAGCCGGTCAGAACACAGACACAGAGAGGCAAGAGTCAGGAGAAATGTGTGCTTTTATTTGAAAATAAATCAGGAGGTAATTTGCTGCCAGCCACAGTGAGTTAAGGTGCTCCGCCCCTTTGATTTGTACAGCAGAGCTGGCCTTGGTGCTGAATGTGCCGTTTTTTGCTTTCAGTTTCTTGGTCGAGTGAGGAGTGGGCATATGTAAAGAAATGCAGTTACACTATACTGTATGATATACCATATTGCAGTATACTATACAGTAAAGTACCACACACTGCACGATATTTTAATGCAATACTTCACATTAAAATGCTTTTCTATATGTCTAGATGTACTATGGGGTCAGTGGGGGCACAGTGGTTAAGACTTTGGACTACAGATCAGAAGGTCCTGGGTTCAAAGCCAAGCATCACCAAGTTGCCACTGTTGGGCCCTTGAGCAAGGCCCTTAATCCTCAATTGCTCAGATGTGAAAACAGAGATAAAATGTGAATGGCTCTGCCAAGTGCAAATGTGAATACTATACTGCAATATGCTATACTATACTATACTATACTATACTATACTATACTGTACTATACTATACTATACTATACTACTGTATACTATACTGTGGTATATCTCAGCTTTGGAAAGTGATGGAACATAACTAATCCCACTCCCATGTTTCCTGAACTTCCTAACAAATCATGTAAATTGACTTAAAATCTCAGAATGTCAAAAAAATTGCTGCATGTTTTTTTTTTTTAGGTTAAAAAATATCACCGATTTTTTTTGTAGATTTTTACCATTTTACCAAATTTACCAAATCTTGTTCAATGCAGGTAAAAACAGAGGAGTGATGGGATGGAAATAATTTGACTTCTCTGTTACTTTTTACCAGCCTTCAACAAAATTTACTAAATTTGGCATAAATAGGATACTAAGTGGATATCTCAGCCTCTATACTGTACTATGCTCTAGGCTACACTATGCTAAACAATAGTATTCTAAACTCCTGTATATTATACAATACTACACTATACTACTTGTATAACACGCCACATTATACTTTAATAAACTACATGACACTATACTATATTATACTATACTGTACACGCTACTCCACTCCACTCTAAGTAGGGTTACCAACCTTCCCGTAAAATACGGAATTGTTCCTTAATTGGAACCTGGACCTGTTCCATGTTGAACTGATACAGCACGCTATTTGTTCCTGAAAGTGAAATCTGCAGGAACCAAATGTTTGACTTTATACAGCAATGTAGTTAGTAAAATCACTCACACTATAAAACACGACTGAATAAACCACAGATGATTCCTAATACTGTGAGTACAGTATATACTGTACTGTACAGTTTCACAGGCATATTCCATTCTTCTGTGTGAAATCATTAAGAATAATATATAACTACACACGGTCTACACCCCCCCAAGGGGAAATGCTTTAGTTTTGATTCGTAATTGGGAGTGTGTAATGTCCTGATGCTCGTCTAATACAAAAAAAGTAGTTCAATGGATTTTAGATTTTTTTTTTTTAAGAGGGAAAAAGATAAAGGTATGCAGCTATTTCCTCTTTATATGATTATGTAAGATTTTTTATAAAATATAAGCAAGTGTAACTTATTTTTAACCTGCTTTGTTGCTTAGATGATCGCTAGCCTACAGAATACTGGGTATACAGTAATTTCAGTGTTTCCTGCCATAACATTAGCAAAGTTAAGGCAAGTTTTTCTGTGGGACACTGAAGGGCAGTTCTCACAGGGTGCCATAAACACTGGTGCCACCGCCCAAGGGGTAAGATCAGGTGTCACCAGTGCCAGAGCAAAAATTACATCAAAAGTCAAAACAGAACAGAAGTTATACACACTGATAAATTTTTTAATAAGAAAGTTGATTGTGTAGAAAACAATAACTATCAAATTAACGCCAAATGCATACTTACAGGCTATATACAACGTTTACAAATTTAAAGTCCAAACAGCTTATATAGATATACTATAGAATGAGAAAGTAATGTACGAGGAGTGTTCGAGTCAAACCGGTACCAGGTGAAATTTCTCATGAATGACGGCATAAAAACCAAGTGTAGCTCCCCTCCCCCATGCTAGTTGATACAAATAACAGCATACATTGAAATGCTAATGCTAGCTCTACTAACAAACAGAATGAGCATAAACATTCATGTTTTCCATCTAGCATCATTTGTATTTTTGTAAGAATATTGTTTGAGGATGTGAAAATACAGAAATATATGAAATACTGTATACATGAACATACTGTAGATGGGGAATGCTAAATGTGAAATGTGCGAAGTGGTGTGCGAAAAACGGATGGTTGTGCAAATTATGCTGTCATTGACTGTTTAAGTGTCTCACAAAGTTAAAAGGTTGACATTTAAAGTTGAAAACACCTTGTGGCTTGTAAAAAGACAAGACATCTAGAATTATGATAATTTTTAACCTATTGACACATTATTTATAATTAGTTGACGCTGCTTTAAGACTTAAGAGTAAGAAATCACCTAGAATAAGAGGTTTATTCTCAACAGATTTTCTAACAGTATAAAGATGCTCAGATCAACCAGGTATAGGCTTTACTGATATTTTTTCCCTTTACACTAAACAATAATTATGTTCATTGAATAAAGGGGCATTTAAACAAATTTAAAAATATATATATACTTTCGGCATGACAAATCCAGCATCACAAAAATAAATAAATAAATAAATTTAGACTGGTTTCAGGACTATGACAATGAGTTAAGTAGTATTCCACAAATGAATGCTAGAGTTGGACTGGTCAGTTGGTAGTGATTAATTTGCTATAACAGCAGCCCTGACACTGGGTTTGTATGTTGAACACTCCACTTTAAATATAGGTTTAAAACTCATGAGATGTTTGTCTTCACCTCCAAACCTATTGAAACAAACTATATTGTTGTTATTTATACTTTGTTATATATGTCTATTGTATGTGCTGCAGCAATGCAAAGCCCAGCTTACAGTTAATGTAATAGTGATGTGTGATATGACATGATAGGTGGGGGCAGAGTGGGGGGTAACTGATCATTCACAAGCATCACAGCCTGTGGGAAGAAGCTGTGGGACAGTCTGATAGTTCTAGCTCTTATGGACCTGTACCTTCTACCTGAGGGCAGTAGCTGGAACAGGTGATGTGCAGAGTGATGCTGATCACACAGGATGGTGTGCACTTGACAAGGGCAGCGTGTGGTGTAGATGATGCTAATCACCAGGAGAATAGTCCTGCTGATTTTTCCTGCTGCTTTCACCACCCACTGCAGTCCTGCTGTTCCGCCTTTGTACAGCTAGAAAACCAAACCAAGAGTCCATAAGTCGGCACACTTTCTATAACACAATGGTAAAAGTTCACCAAAAGCTGCTGAGAAAGGTTGGCTCTTCTCAGTTTCCTCAGATAGAAGAAGCGCTGCTGGGCCGTTCCTAAGGGAGAGGTGATATTACCAGCCCACGTTCAGTCCTCGGTCACAGTTAGACCGAAAAAATTTAAACTTGGTGACCCTCTCTATCATCTCATTTCCGATAGTAAGTGGTAAGTGAATGGTACTTAATTTTCTGCGAAAATCCACAATTACTGTATCTTCCTGGTCTTCTTGATATTGAGAGTCAGGTTATGGGTATCGCACCATGCTGCCAGATGTTCCACCTCCCTTCTGTATGAGGATTCATCATTGTTAGTGATGAGGCCTAACACAGTGATGTGATCAGCAAATTTTATGAAGTAATTAGAAGAAAGGGAGGCACAGCAGTGATGTATGTAGAGTGTATACAGTAATGGGCTAAGTACACATCCCTGGGGGACCCCAGTGTTGATACGCATTGTGGATGATACATGTGTGTAATGACTTATGATGCTGCCACTGACTACAACAACATACCATGCCATAATTATGTTTCTTAATTGCTATAAGGAATACTGAATTAACTATCATAAAACATCTAGGAATAATATATTTATGATAGAGGTATGATGGAATGAATCACCATCATGTGTAGACAGATGAGTGCCATCAGAATGAACTGCTGAGACTTTCTGGATTTAAATAGAGATTTCAAGCATGAGAAATGGGTTCATGCAAGATGATGCAGAAATGAATGATGGAAGTGGTGGACAGATGTGTTCGGTCTACAAAATCTAGTCAGGTGCAGTTTGTTTCCTGTTTCTTGGAATCATGGTACCAAATTTTTTGGGAAAAAAGGGATTAAAACAAAGTTGGATTGTACAAGCAATTAGATGTGCAAAACATTCAAAAGGAAGATCAATTTTTGGATCAAGTAGTTGAATCTTTTAGGATGGGAAAAAATGGATGAAATGACAGCAGGCATAGATGGATGAGTGCTATCAGTGTGAAATGTAGTTATGTGCTTTTGGGGCAACACTTGAATCTTGTATAGCAAGTTTGATGGATATAGGTTGAAAAGTCCAAGAGTAAAAATGAATGGGATGGTGAAGGAATGGACAAATTATAGTAGGGTTAGTGGACAATCTTTTATGGTAACGGATGATGCTTTTATATCAAATTTAATGACAATCTAAAGATCAATCAATTCATTCATTTTTATTAACTGCTTTACCTTTTGGGGGTCTTGCCAAATCCATAATTTACCTCTAGGAACAATTGAAATGGAGCAACAATACTACCTCATTCACACCTACAGTATAAGAACAACCCAAATAGGTATGAGCAGTCCATCTACTAGCATGTTTTTGGAAGGTAGACGGAAACCAGACTACTTAGAGGAAACCCAAAAAGACACGTGGAGAACATCAGAATTCAGACTCAAACCTGAGCTCAAAATTGACTTAGGGTCCTAGAACTATGATCAAGCAACACTACCTGGTGTGCTACCTTTTAAAGTTTCAATCAATTTTTTTTTAAAAAGCAAATGGATTTATACAGTATGAGATGATTAAAGAAGATTAAAGAAAGCATCAAAGAGAAAAAAAAAGAAAGAAAATAATATACTTTTGTTAATATAGTTGAATTATGTGGCCCAAATTTTGTGGTTCTAGCTTAGAAAATATAAAACTAAGTAGGAGCTAAAATGAGATTATATTAAAATAGGACATACTGTAGAAGTAAGGACCAAGGTGCAAAAACATTATGCTTTACATTACAAATGTAAGAAATTAAATGTGATTTTTAAAGATCTCAACATTAGCATTTGGGGATCCAAAAATTGCTTCCTAATGCAAACGATTTCTACAAAGTGGGACTATAAGCTTCTAAACATAACATTCCTGCTACATTTACAAAATCTTTCTAAACAATACCTTTACGGAAACTTCAATGTTGGAATTGCTACAATCAAAAATGTAACAATAATGCTGAAAAAAGTTCTCAGAAGGACGTATTCTCACACAAACAATGCATTTGACTGTATTCTTTAAAATAATAATTTGTAGACCCATAACATTAAAGTCTCTTTTACATTTTTTATTATTAAAATGTTTAGTCCTTGATCCCAAATAAATCTGGGTCAGATTCTATAACAGATTGTGCAGTAACATTCACGTTCTATTTCAGACTTTATGGTAAAGATCCTCTAATATTAGACATATTACTGCAGGTACAGTAGTCAAGCCGCAGTATTTTACGACTGGCAAAAATAGCCTGAAAAACACATGGTAGAAAAAAAAACACTACACACCAAAGAATTCATTTAAGCAACAAACAAACAAACAAACAAACAAAAAAAACATGATAAACCCAGCTTTACAAAATGATCTGCGAATCATCTCATCATTACGATATTTTCAACCATCTTCAACCATTTATTTCGATACAGTATATCGCAAGCACAGTGACTCCTTTTATGTGCTACATTTTCTATAAATCTCTATATTACTTCATGCAGACTGAGACAGATTGTCTTTTCCGTTAGCCCGAGGCATCAGTGATTCATGTTCCCACACACTTACTGTATATAGCGACCATTCGCTAAAGAGACAGAAGCAAGATTCTGATTAGAGCTTTGAATACTGTACCTATCTCTTTTTTTCTCCTCCCCCTCTCCCTTTCTCGCTGTCTTTTGCTTTTTAACGGTCTCTCTGTCTTTTAATTGGTAGGAATAATGCTTAAAATAACATCTCTTCAGCGTGTATGAGTTTTTCAGATGACCTTTTCCAGACTGTGCCCTGTTGTGACAGAGCCATTTGCAGCTTCTTTAATGCACTCAGAGAATGTTCGGTGTTCGCAGGGTGCTAATCTTTGCCTCTCAACAGCTCGGCACACAAGTACACACTCATTAAGAATAGAGGCTTTGAAAGGTGCACTGACATCCTGGAGTTGGACATGTTAATGATGTGAGTCTGAATATAATAGACAAGGGTGTTTTATAGCCTAGGTGCTAAAGCTGATGGTGCGAGATTGGAAATGTTGTTCTCAACTTGTAAGAGTGTGGTTATAATCAGTTTTATTTATTTGGGTTCATTTGCATTGTGCTCCAATGATTCGTTGCTCACAATTTAGTCGAAAGGAATCAGAACTTTTTCATTTGCGTTTAACACAACTAATTGCATCATCTTAATTTTTTGTCCCTATAGCACTGCACCCTGTTATATTTGATTCCCTGTACATTACACCAATTTTTGAACCACATATTTGTAATCGATTTATAGTTATATTTATTATAAGTTACTTTCAGTTACCACTTGATTAACAGTCCAGTTAAAACCAGGCATCTCTTTTTTCATTCTGTAAAGGCTAATAAGAGAAACAAAATTAATGTTGTTGTGCTATCTTCAAAACCTCCTGTGTTAAACAACACCACAATTTTAAGTATATTTTTTATTTTTGATTCATGTTTAATATGGATGGGGCTTGTCTTGTAATTTTTCTCATTGTCTTTGAGAAAATCATACTTGTAAAAGGTTTTTTATTATATTTTAAAGAATACCAAATGTTCTTTTATTTACTGGTAATAATAATAATAATAATAATAATAATAATAATAATATACAAAATGTACTATTGCTTTGATTAAGGTAAGCAGTTCATGCGTGTGTGTGTGTGTGTGGGTTCACACGTGTGTTTGTGTGTGTAAAGGACTCTTTTCCAGCACAGGCTTAACTATAAAACATTGTTTTGCAACAACAATTTTCAGTACCACTTAAATTTACAGCCTCATAAAAAGGTAAATACCCTGCAAGACTTTACTGATACGAGCTACTGATTGTCTTCCTATTACACTTTTATGGATGGAGTAATTCAGATGGATGGCACATGGCCTTGCTGTGACTTGCCCAAGCTTTGGATATTTTTCCTGATTTCACATGCATACATTTAGAAATTTCTGAGAGGAAAAAAAAAAAAAAAAAAAAAAATATATATAAATATAAATATATATATATACTGTATTTATTTCTAAAAAGGAAATTTCTTACGGCTTTAGTTAAAAAGAAATTTATCCATAATATGTTTTTTTGATGGTTGACTAACCAGAACATTAGTTTTGTTTAGAAGTGAATTGAAGTGAAGTCTTTCCACCGTGCACCGTACTGTAAGTGACTGTCTATGTTGGCATTATATTACATTAAATTCACATTATATTACAATTTCACTGCACACTGATTGGTCAGAAGGTGGTGGTTATTTTTAATTCTAGGTATTCTTTTTGGGAATTTCTGACTGCAAAGCAAATCACAGATTAGACATATCTCACGCATGCACCAGAAAAAAATCAGTGTCCTCGTCTGTTTTATGTGCTAGTGTAATGCTTGCGTTGAAGGTTGTTTCTTGACATGACTGGCAGTTTCCTGGGAAGGTCAGAGATCCCGCTTTTGTGAACTGAGAAGGATATGGACACACACATGAACATGTGATGCACAAAGACAGGAGGTGAGACTCAAACCTCCAAACCTGGAGGTGCGCGGTCACAGCGTAAGCCATTATTATTTTATTTATAAAAAAATAAAAAATTAACAACTGCTAACTCTGCTCCTTGTTTTACCATCATCCAGAGCAGATGGGATGGGAATCAGGAGGGGTGTGTGCCCCCTGCTGGGCAAAAGTAACATTGGTAAAGAAACAAAAACCAACAGCACGGCCAAAACATTTAAATTGAGTAAGCTGGGTGAAAATAAAAAAAATAATTATTAATAATAGATAAATAAATTGGTTTTGAGTGTCAACTTGCATATGAATCATTAAACTTTGTTTAAGGTAAACTAACAATACAATACACCGTACTAATAATGGTAATAGGCATAGGTTGTTAAAAAAACAAGTGACATTTGATCTCCCATTGAAGTGTGTCTACTCTTCAGCAAAGTTTAAAATGTGATTAAACTAAGTTGATATGGACTGGGTGGTTAAATATGCACCGATGTTATTTTTTTAAATTAACATGATTATAGCATTATCACTGGACATTTGGTAAATTGTTGGTTTGTTGTCCCAGCACAGTGTTCAAACAGTCATCTATTTCAAAGTTGTGTACTTTATAAGATTTAATAAGACATGTTGATTTCCTGTCACATATTCAAACAAGTTTTCCTGTCGCGTTTGATCATCGTGCTCGCTCCCCATCCTGTGTGTATTTCAGCACCTACAGTATTTCCTAGCCGTCTTACCGCACCTGAAACAGTAAATAACCACAGTCGTTAGAATGTTTGCTGCACTTTAGTCCAACGTCTGTCTGAACTCCAAATGCCAATGGTTCAAAAATACCATTTCAGCGGAGTGATGCAGCGATCATCAGAGTTCATTTAGACGCCCTTTGTCAGCTTACATTAAAGCTAAGAGCCAGTTAACGTTGTACTAAGATGCTATCATGCTGTGCTCACAATATGTTGCAAATGCCAGAGTTTAATGCATTCAGTGTCTGTGCAACATCCTTTCACTTTCTCTCTCTCTCTCTCTCTGTCTGTCTGTCTGTCTGTCTGTGTTTCTCTTCCTCCATCTCTCTCTCTCTCTCTCTCGCTTCCCATTTGTAATTAGTGTACAGTAAACTTGAATGAGTACATGCAATAAACCTCAAAATGCTTTAACATAATGTGAGAAATATTGATAAATACCAAATGATTATGGGCTTATGTGGTTTGAATATATACACACTACCGTTCAAAAGTTTGGGGTCACTTGCAAATTTCTTTGTTTTTGTTTAGTGATTTATTTTCTAC
>JAQMYG010000021.1:8868919-8882102 GCA_030014215.1 Clariallabes teugelsi
CAAAATCCGTCAAGCACCATAATGAAACTGGCTCTCATGAAGGCCATCCCAGGAGGGCGAGACCAAAACCTACCTCTCCTGCAGACGAGAAGTTCATTTAGAGTTATCAGCCTGAAAAATGACCAATTAACAGCTTATAATAAGTGCACAGCAAGACTCCACAAGACGCCTAGGAGTGTGTCGTGGAACAGTATGTGATATGTGATGCTCAATGCTTGTTTCAATAAGTTGTTTCATGGATCAGAGTGGTTGTCCAGTGTATCCCTTGGACGCTTGATTGGATTGTTTATAGGCCGAATCAACAGCCTTGAACTGTTGCATGCCAAGTCCTATAGACAGCAATCTGTGATGCACTGGGTGTCCTGATACCTTTCTATCATAGACATCATTAACTTTTATCATCATTTTGTGCTACATTGGCTTTTCTTTAATGTCAAACTGGACGAGCTGGCTTTTGTTCCCCAAAGGCATACTGTAGATGAGCTTTAGGTGTCCATAATCCTGTCCTCAGTTTACTGGTATATAATCGATAATCAGTGTTATTTAAGCTGGCAGTGGTGTTAATTAATAATCATTATGATTAAGAGAGAATGGGTTGGAGTAAGTTTAAAAGTTTAAAGTCATATATGCTGATATTTATTCGAAATCCTGTGCATTGTGGTTGAAATATGGTTAGCTGAGACGACCTTATGCAATAGTAAAACCCTGTTTTCTCATGCTGACAGTTCAGGATAATTTGTACATCTCTCAAGAGTATTTAAAGTAATGTTCGCTGGAATGTTCCGCTATTAAATATGTGCTGTGTTCTTGTGCTCCCCATGACCTGCCATGAGTAAAAAATCTGTTTACTGTAAACTGCACCTTGTTCCCCTCTAACTACCATCTGCTGTGGACTGGGCTGCTGTGCAGCTCCCACTAAAAATAGAGATGCAGATTGACTCCTGAGGAGAGCAAGACCCATGCTTCCTAAGATTTCGGAAATAACCTCAACTAAATATCTGACAAAGTGTTCGACAATCCAGTGATGTCTAAGTTGTGTCTCGAATATTATTATACAAAAACAAGTAGTTTTTAATCTGTTTACTATTTCAAATCTAAAGCATCATTTATAGAATATCACTCACTCATTCATCACTTTATCCTGTATTTAGGGTCACTGGGGGCCTGGAGCCTATGTCAGGTGACTTAGGGCACAAGGCAGGGTACACCCTGGACTCGGTGGTAATCCATTGCAGGGCACACACACATACACACACTCACACACTACAGGCAATTTGGGAACACCAATTAGCCTAATCTGCATGTCTTTGGACTGTGGGAGGAAACCGGAGTACCCAGAGGAAACCCACCAAGCACGGGGAGAACATGTACACAGAGACGGGAATCGAACCCAGACCCTGAAGGTGAAAGGCGACAGTGCTAACCACTAAGCCACCTTGCCATCCCCTTTATAGAATAGAAAATCTGATATTTTCTTGGTCTCCCATAACATTCATGGAATCCTCCTCAAGTCACATATTTAACAGTAAGATGTACAACTGAATTTTTCTGATGATCACTGCATTATGTTTTCTCATAATCTTTCTCTCTTTTGTGCTCTTGACTGACAAGGCCAAATTGACTGTCAATTCTTATAAACTTATATAGTGGTACCTCAGCATACCAACATCTCGCCTTGCGAATTTCCGCGACTGAGCTGGTTGCACGTACTTCCAGCAGCCGATCAAAATGTTTTTTTCAAAATGGATCAAATTGTATGCTTTACTGGAATGACAAGCAAAGTGAATTCTTTTTTTTTTGCATTTTGAACAAGATTTATTGAAGATATAGTACCATGGATCCCAAGAATGTTAACATGGACGGCAGGAAAAATAAAACGGCACTTTCGATTTTGTTTCATGCCAAGAGGAATCATGAATTAAGGTTAAATGAAGTTTAATGACTATTTATTTCATATTTTAGATCATTTACATGTCTTTTCTAAATATTGATTGTTTTATATGCAAAAATATTATTATAATGTGTCACATTTGTGTTGTTGGTGCAGACGAGGCATAAGCACAGAGATTAAGACTTTTTAACAAAGGAAAACAAGCATAAACAAACACAAACTTTTAACAGGAACAAACTAAACCTGAAGCTTTGGAACAAAGAACTAGAACAAAACATGAAGCATGGCCAAACAGAACAGAAAACAGCAGTACAATAGTTTAACAAAACAGATGAAAGACCAAGAACTGAACCAAGGACAAGACTATTTATAGTATAAAGAAACTAATGAGCCACCTCGGTTCAGGTGAGTACTGTACCACCATCACCTGACCGAGGTGCATTCTGGGAAACGAAGTCCAAAAGGAAATTGGTAACATTGGTTATATTTTTTGGGTAACTGAAACGGATGACCTGCATTTACATTATTTTATATGGAAAAATGCGTTTCGTAGTACAAAATGTCACCTTACGAACTCGCCTCCGATTGGATTAAATTTGTATGCAAAGGAACCACTGAAAGTAAATCATTAGAATGTTCTTAACGTCACCAAGCTGTAGCCATGATCATACTTGGATTATTAACATGAATGCATTTCCTGTTACACAATTGCACTTTCAATCTTTTACTATAGAACAAAGAGGGAAATTATTAATGTGTTTCACTTTTGAGTCTATTTCTTCTCAAGGTTTCTTCCTCATGTCGTCTCAGGGAGTTTTATCTTGTCACCTTTACCTATGGCTTTCTAATTAAACAAAACCGATGAAGCTAAAAATTGTGTAATGTAATTCATACTCAGATTCCTTATTTCTGTAAAGCTATTTTTTAACAGTGTCCATTGTTTAAAGTGCTATACAAATAAAATTAAATATATACCAATTCTATTTTTTTAAATGCACAAGCAAACCACAGCCATTATCAGCAAAGAAATATTGTAACAATGACCTTCTGTTGCTTGAAGTTAGCACTTAAAGTGTTTGAGAGATTAAATGCAGTTTTAATGCATTGAGGTTTAACTGGCAGGTATTCATGAAAGCTACTGTACAGTGTAAATGAACGAATATCTTACAAAGCAATGGATCACTACAGAGATGTCTTAATAGAAACTTTTTCCATCCGTGCATTACAAGAAAACATTTTCCCTCATTCACTTACACCACTTCACATGAGCACTTGAAATTAATGTCTCTTAAGTGGTCTTGTCAAAATGAAGGCTATGTTCTCTATTGTGCAACATTTCCCGCAAGGACTGAGTAAAAACTAGCTAGCGTTGTACTCTACATAGCTACATAGCACTTGAATGAATTGCCAATCAAATATTAATGGACCAACAGCTGCCAATCAATATTATTTAAACAACTGTCACCAGCTTTACAGGCACTGTAACAAAGAAATGGTTCAGGGTTGCCAGATTGATCAATTTACCTTTCCATACTGGGTGAAAAAAAATCTTCCATTGTATGGGTCTGATTAAATAGATAGTGTTCTTGATAGACTGTACTCTTAATTGACTTAAAATGTTTAACAATGTAGAGGATTAGTCTGGTAGGACACAACTGCATGTCACTTTATATAACTGCAAAAACTCTTATTCAGAAACAGAAAACAAGACTGAGATCGATTCAGCAGACAGCTATCAGAGGGACATTCCATCATCCATCCACCTAGGAAACTTTGTAGTCCAACTAGGGGCCGTGGAAGCCAATGGTGACCCCATTGTATTTATTCCCATTTAGTATGACCGTGGTAGGACCTCCAGTCAACATTCACATACACACAGTACAAGCAATTTG
This sequence comes from Clariallabes teugelsi, assembly GCA_030014215.1. NCBI lineage: Eukaryota > Metazoa > Chordata > Actinopteri > Siluriformes > Clariidae > Clariallabes > Clariallabes teugelsi. The sequence continues at coordinate 8,872,703 of JAQMYG010000021.1, forward strand.
AGAATACCAATTGGCCTAATCTGCATGTTTTTAGACTGTGGGAGGGAACCCACCAAGCACATGAGAACATGCAAACTTCATGCACACAGACTCAACACGGGCATCGAACCCAGGACCTGAAAGTGCAAGGTGACAGTGCTAACCATTAAGCCACAGTGCCACCCACAGGGACATTGCAGGCTTGTTAATCTGTTAAAAAAAATAAATAACTGGAACAGATAACTGGAATTAATTTGGAGCAATGAAAGTAGATTCACACAGATTGTATAGTATGCATTATACAATCCGCTAGTAAAAGAGAATCTTTATTATGATGCTGTGCCCATATACTGTATGACTGGTCTGGTACAGTTCATACGGTACGATTGCATTGGTCTGATAAGATAATTCCTTACCAAACATTGACCTCAGAATGAATCATTTTGGTTGGAAAACTTTTAAAATTGCTAAAGGTTTACCGGATGTGATGCCAATGTTATGGTAAGCTCTTATCTTACGACCACATTTGGAGAGTCCATATTGATGGTGATCATTTTGAACCACAATCAGTTGAATGGAAAAACTACAGTATGAACAATGACACAAGACATTTAAGACAAAAGTGGCCAAAGTGTGGAATTAAAGGAACACAGTAATTATAGATAGTAAGCTATGGAAGATAATCATTCTAGATGTACTGTAAGGTTCATGTTAATCCATGCATTCTAATATATAATCATTTCTATAGTAGCCACTTATAAAGGCACTCGGGGACTTAACATAAATTACATGACAGATGTTCAACAAGACAATGTCGTGATTGTGTAACAATAGTGTGATTGTTTATATGGTGAAGTGTTTTTTTGTTGTTGTAAAGAACAAGCATACACAATAAGAATAAAAACAAATGTAATAAAGAACTAGAATTCAGTGTACTAAGAAGCAAAGAGAAAAACTGGAGAACTATGAACAAAACAAGACAGGCAAAAGGTCTGAAGATCATCGAGATGGGTGATTCATGACAGTCTCTAAGATAAAGTAAAGCAATGCATTAAAATTATAATAGATTCACAGGATAGGATGCAAATGTATGATGTAACCAAAGATATGCACATTTTTAAGGAACAAGATCAGTGACCTAACTAAGATCAATTTGCAAATAGGAATCTATAAGATATCAGCAAAGCAAAGGTCACAAGGAAAGGCCAAGATGAGGTACGAATGTAGCTGAGCACAATAAGATGGTGAGCTAATTTATTAGCAGTGAGGTGATAACTCATTTGAGATGTTTTTTACAAGGTTAAATACAGCATGTATATGAGAGATATGTTTGTTGTACTGTTTTGTTTCTTAGAAACCAAAGTAAAACATATTAAACAATTTATCAAGATGATTCTCTGCTCATTATTTAAATAGATTAAAATGGTATATTTATGATGAGTTTAAGGTCATGAGCTGGAGGGAAACACTGACCACAATAGCAAGTCATTAGAATACAAATTGAATAGGAAAATGTGTTAGGGTTTAGCTCTTAAAGGTCACACATTATACTCCATTTTAAACATGTCTTAAAGGTCCCTAAAATATATATCTGTTAATGGTCCAGCTGAAATATTTAGCAGGCTAACTCAGATCCTGCATTTGGGCATGCTTGATTTTCTTTCTGTTTCACTCCTTTTCCAAACCTGCTGTTCCAGTGTCTGTGGTTTTAAATGAATTATTTAAATGCCCTTTTGAGGAAATACATTTTCCTAGCCATCAGACAGGGACATTATCAAGCTTTTCCCCACCTGTTTTCAGGCTTTTCTCTGATTGCTAAACTTAGCTCTTAAAAATGCTGACGAGAGAACATCAGAGCATTCTATTTATTATTTTTTTTGCTTTGTAAGCCCTGACCAATACAATAATGTAAAAAGGACAAACCGATGGGTGGGTGTGGATAAGGTTTTGGAATATGATAGGAAAGTTATGCCCATAAAACGACCCCTTGTTGTCCTTTCTGATTACTTATGTGGTAACATTTCCTATAGCCCGTGTCCAGATGAATATACATCCAAACAGCTTGTGTCTGCTGAAACCCTTTTGTTTAATAACATTAAATCATTTTTCTGTCATTGTGTCTCTCTCTCTATGACTTACATGTTAATGGCTGTTTTGTTTAATGTACAAGACACAGAGCAAAAGCTTAAATATGCTCTCTTTATCGATAATAATCAGAGGTCTTTAGGTATCATGCGTGCATGTGCGTTCGTCCATCAGCCAGTAAGGTGTGGCAGGTACTCCAAGCAATAAACCTTCTTCTATTAATTAATCTTAAAACTTAAAATTTCAGGCACTTTTCTTTACACAGGGATTGTTTTTTTCTCATGACTTTAGTTTGTACAGACTGGAGACCCACCTGAATGTCTAAAAATGACTAAAATGTACACTTTACATAATAGGTCCCCTATAAGAGGCAACTCACTTTAATCTGAAGCACTCTGTACCTGAACCAAAACCATTCTAGAAGATCAGGTTTGCTTTCATTTTACTGTTTCGATTTGCAAATTCTCTCGCAAACGTTGCAGTACTGATCAGCAACACATTTGCTTTATGAAAAATACAGTTTATTTGTAATACAGCTCTGGCTGTTAGTGTTAGCCTTACATCTGGTCCGCCTCTGATGACTTGTCTGTCTGCAAAAGATAAGAGGTTATATTGGGTACAGATCAAAGCATTTTAGTGTGCAGTAGACAGGCTGCGAGATTAGATGTTGATTTGTCTCAGACTGTGGGGAGATGCGCTTCTGCCAAAATGTTGAATTGTAGCAATCAACAGCTGTGGGTTTACATCAGTCAGATTACCTCCTGATTATTAAACATTATCCATTTTGCTTGAAAATAGCACCAAGATGGAATCAGAATATTAAAACAGTATGGGAGCAGCTGCAGCATGGTGATGTAGTGGATGGCACTGAGGCCTTGCACCTCCAGGGACGATGGTTCGAGTTTCACCTCGGGTCTGTGTGCATGGAATTCCCTGTGCTTGGTGGGTTTCCTCCCACAGTCCATGCAGACTAGATTAGAGGACGTTTCCAAAAATGCCCATAGTGAGTGTGTGCATGCTTGTGACATCCGTCCAGGGTGTATCCTGTCCCAAAAACTGCCCAGAGTACCGTGGGATAGGTTGCTGAAACACAACCCTCAACAAACAACTAATGCACTATTTGTATGTAACTTGTAAGGTGTATGAGACGGTTGAGATTTGAGATGAGCTCAACAGTTAGGTTTCTTACAACTATATTCTTACTAAAATGAAAAAAATAATAATAATCATCACCTGTCAATCAAAACAACAGTAGACAGAAGTATGTCTCTGTGAGATATGATATGTGGAAAAGGCCAGCAAGTTCTTTTCTCTGAGTGTGCAAGTTCTTTTCCCCGCCCTATGATGTTGGCTTTATGTCTCTTAAAGAAGGCATGTGAGACTTCACCCTCCATTATTCATTTCTGATGTTTAATTGGGAAGGGATAGCGTGAGTGGGAATTACAGTACTGTATGTGGTGACCAAATTGAAGAAACGAAGAGTAGAAAAAGAATCTTTTCCCCCCTATTCTAATGGTTATGAGATACATCTTTTTATTATAAAGTCAGGTTGCTTAACCGGTCTACAGCGAATTAAATAATATACAAATACACAAATATGGTTTGACTGGACAAAGTTTTTAAAAAAAATCTGCAGCAGAACTCCTAGTTCGAAATTATTATCTGGATTTCAAATTAAAAAAGGTGTTTTTGGACTGCTATTGTGTGCCACACCAATAAAGAAGGTATTAATTAACAACCGCATAACACCATTCTTATGATTTAGCAGATCCCCATGTTCCACGGAAGTGTCCACTATTTGTCCAAATTAGACAGTTATCTAGAATTCAGGGTTGCTGTACAGTAACTGTCCCCATTCTTTAGTCAAACACAGCCCACAGGACTAATATTGTTATCCTAAACGAGGCGGGCATGTGCATTGAGACTAAACTGTAGCCAAAGAGAAAGCGAGAGAGTTCCGGACGAAGCTGCCATAAGTCTTCCTCTGCTTTCTCCTGTCTCAGGCGGCTATGCAGGCCAGCTGTGCGTAATTGGCTCACCGTGCTCATTCACAGCTCTGTCAGCGTGATTTGCCAGTTTGCTGATGTAGAGAGACAGAGGTGCTGCTTCTGTGTCTCTTCGGGTTTGACTTCACGGGATCGGATAAAGCACTATATGAGGACGGAGCTGCGGTGAGGAAGGAGGATTGCGAGCGCGTCCCCTTTCACCTTTATTGTTTTTTATCACATCCAGGATTCAGATTCATCCTCGGCACTGCTATATTGGCATCCTGCGCATCAAACGTTAAAAAGTAATTCCCACTTCTTTAAAGTGCCGATCATAAAGGTATGAGAAGGTCGGCTGTAAAGTGAGTGAAGTGTGAGTGTAAAAAGACTCCTGTTTAATGATGCACATTATGGTGAACATGAGGAGGAAGATCTGAGCACAGCTGACTTCACTGCTTTGTCATATACACCGATCAGCTACTAAAAGTAACACTAACACCACCAGGTGAATTGAATAACATTGATTATCAATTGTATAATGCTTTTCCTGCAATTAAACCTGCAGAAAAGCCAAGTTAGCACAACATGATGATAAAAGTCGATGCTTGCCATGATACAAAGGCACCAGAACCCTCAGTGCATAACAGCCTGCCACATAGGTTTTGGGCGATCGGGTCAGTTCAAGTCCCATGGGGCATGGCTCCACACCGTCTCTGGGAGTGTGCAGTGCTGTCTTGCACCAGGATGTTAGCGGGCGGATCCTTTGGGTGCTGTGGGTCCTCAAAAACATACTACTGTGTGTAGTCATATGACTCTGGACAAGGAAAAAAAAAAAGAAAAAGTATCCTAGCCTTAATAGTACAGCAGACTTACAGTCCAAACCATGTTAGTTTCAGGGCAAAAAAAAGTCCATTAGTCATAATCAATGTAAAATTTTAATTAATCATTATATTGATTCATTGCCCAGCATATTAAATACAGTACACTATATTGCTAAAAGTATTAGTTCGTCTGCCATCACATGCATCACATTGAGTCACATCCAATTCTTAATCCATTGGGTTTAATATGATGTTGGCCCCTTTGCAGCTATAACAGCTATTAAAACACAACTATTTTGTGAAGGGGGTCTCTGAGGGGTGCAGTGGTAAAGTGCTCACCTTATCATCTGTAGATCGCGAGTTTGATTCCCCGGGTGATGCTGTAACCTCTCGCAGCCGGAGGTCTAGAGAGAGCTGATTGGCCGAGCTCTAGCAGAGGGGAGGGATGAGAGGTCCTTAGTGCTCCCACATTAATCACGGCTCTACAGCCAATCAGGGGCGTCTTTGAGCTCACGCAAGCGGAAGGAGCGGATAGCGCTGTCCTCCGAGTGTGTTACGCCGCTCCCGTGAGTGAGCAGTTGCCACTGATTGGCGGTCAGTGAGGTCACATGGTTCGGAGGAAACACGTGATAGTCTTCAGCCCTCCCGACTGAGGTGTAGTAGTTAATGTGGGAGCCCCCTAGTGATGGGGAGGGATTGGACACGACTAAAAAATAGGGAGAAAATCGGGGAAAAATCAAAAAAAAAAAAAAAAAAAGGCATTCCACAAGGTTTAGGAGTGTCTTCATTGGAATCTGTGACCATTCTTCCAGAAGCGCATTTTGTTCCAACATGGCTGCGCACCAGTGTACAAAGCAAAGTCTATAAAGACATGGATGAGCAAGTTTGGTGGAAGAACTTGACAGGCCTGCACAGAGTCCTGACCTCAACCCGATAGAACACCTTTGTGATGAATTAGAGTGGAGACTGCGAGCCAGGCCTCCTCATCCAACATCAGTGTCCGACCTCACAAATGCGCTTCTGGAAGAATGGTAAAAAGAATTCCCATTAACACAATCGTAAACCTTGTGGAAAGCCTTCCCAGAAGAGTTGAAGCTGTTATAGCTGATGGACCAACATCATATTAAACCCCTATGGATTAAGAATTGTATGTTAATCAAGTTCATACGCATGTGAAGGTGAGTAAATACTTTTGGTATATATATATATATATATACACAGTATAATGTGTCTACTGTATGTAGTATATGATTCCTGTATTGTAAAACCCATCGTCTGTCTTCCAAACAACACAGCTTTGTGGTAAGTGGACAGCAGGCCACAAGATGAAGCAGGGATGCTGAATTTGTAATCATTTTCCATGGATGGCAGCCATATCTCTGGCATGCCACGTATTTAAAGGTCATCTGTGGTTTTACAAGAGCCGGTAATGGTGCGGCTGCGTTTGGGTGAATTGGCTGATCTGTCACGGCAAGTGTTGTTTATGAGTGTACGGTGGCTCCCTCTCGTCCGACTCATGCACCGAGCTCATTCCAATGGCCGTAAAATCCACAATTGCTCCGATTCATCACGGAATTAGCAAGGATGTGACAGCGGGCACAAAGCGGCTCTGCACTACTGCAGGTGCAGCATGTGAGAGCCAGGCAGTAGCAGATGCAAAAAAACCTACTCAAATGAGCTGGAGGTGTGCATGTGAATGTGGATGCATGGGTTTTTATAGCTTGCTGGGGATCAAATGTCTCACGAGTCAGGTTTTTACATTGAGGTGACATTTGATGGGTCCCCATAGGGTATTAAAAAATACATGCATACAAAATTACATGAGCTGCTGAGGTTATGTAGTTAGGTTTAGCTTCATCTTTAGTATATTGTTACTCAGCTGCATTAATTAATATCCTTGTAAGGCCTTTATATTATTTATTTACAATTTTCATCTTATTATAAACTAATTTAATATTGATATTAAAAAAGAAAAAAAAATTATCTATTTTTCCAGGTACATCAGTCTAGGCTGATTGGTGTTTACAGATCACCCATCGTTTATGAATGGGGGTGTGAGAGTGTGTTTGTGCCCTGCATTTTGTAATTTGTACTTGGTTACCATAATTACAGTTGGTTACTTCTCTTTTTTTTTTCTTAACTGTTAAAGTTAAGATCAATAATCATCCATTCATTCATCTTCTATACCACTTTTCCTTTATACAGGGTCATGGGGGCTGGAGTCTATTCCAGGAGACCTTGGGCACAAGGTGAGTTACATCCAAGATACAGTATAAGACAAACGCTCATTCACACACTACGGGCAATTTGGGAACACCAATTAGCCTAATCTGCATGTCTTTGGACTGTGGGAGGAAACAAGAGAACACAGAGGAAATCCACCAAGCACGGTGAGAAAATGCAAACACCACATCCATAGAACTGAAGAGGGAATTGAACCCGCAACCCTGGAGGTGAAATTTGATGGTGCTAACCACTAAGCAGTGCTGCTGATTATTGGGTCATGCTTTTTTGTATTTGTTAAAGGTATCTGTCAAGAAATTCTCTGCTCAGAGGAAATGAACATTTTAGCATTTAAAGACAAAAACAAGACAAAAATGCTACAATTAATCATTCGGGACAAAGCAGTGTCTCTAACTGAAAGATCCTTTTTTAAAAATTATTATTATTTTTTTTTACAAAACTTAATTTATGGATTGAAATACGCAGCTTTTATCCAAAATCACTGACTAAACCTTTAATCTGGTACCAAATACAGTATATATATACCTTTTCTGAAACCTCTTATTCTTTTATTTATTTGGTCATTCATTCACCTGGAAGACTAAGCACACAGATTTGCACATACAGCACATTCCCAAACTCCTAAAGGCAATTTAGTGTAGCCTGCCCACCTGCTGCCATGTTTTTTAGGGGGGTCGGAGAAAAATGGAGAACGGCTGATGCCCATGCGTTGCCCAACCTTGTGAGTCAGAAAATGTAACATTTTTATTCCTGCGGTCTACACAAATTTTTTTATTATTATTATTTTTTTTATCTTTGTGATAATTGAATGATTAGTACTGTTTATATAACACCTGTCTGGTCTGAAAGTCAGACTGTCTGAACTCTCACCACCGAAACACTTCATCATGAATCTGAAAGCGGCTGAATGGCTCGACTGCCTGGCATCCTGTTAAAGGCTATGAAATGAAAGCCGTATCTCAGGCATTCAGTGTGCAAAAAATAAATAAATAAATAAGTGAATAAATAGATAAACAACGTGTCACCTATAAAAATAAATAAATAAATGGTGCCCTCTCCCTACCTGTTCCCCGTCTAATATAAAAGGGAACGCTGCTGATCTCTCCCAGTGCACCAGGAGGGAAGGAGGGAGGAAAGGAAGGAGTGAAGCCATGAGCATTAGGATCTGCTGGAGCACAGTCAAACTGGCACCCGCAGTCAAAGCTGACTGAGGCTGACTGGCATCACGCTCGCATCTGCACCGTCCGTGATAACGCTTCATTACCATGCATTTATTTGCTCACATTGAAAAGGCTGATTGAAACAAAGAGCGCGTGATGATTTTCTGCTCGATCGTTGCAGCCCGCCTTGAAAAGAGACCGGAAACAATAGGGGGTCCTGCCGTCATGCCAAGGCCGAGATGCCAGGCGTGCTGCCTCATGAGACGTCTGAATGTATCGAGGTTGCCTGCTTAAGCGGTTTGCTGAATACTGTGCTGCATCCTCCTTAGTAAACAAGATTGATTTTATCAACTGCTGAACAAGTTCAAATGCTGCGTTTTAAATTTAATAATATAAATATAAAAAAGTGCATTTATTTCCTTCAATCGGAGATGACTGGTGCATCCTGTAATACTTAACAATCTTTTTTTTTTTCCTAACAGATTATTTACAAATGAATGGCAGATGAAAAAGAAAAAAAACCAACAACAACAATGTTTCGGTAACACACCTACAGTCTTTGGAACTGTACTGTAGAGATCAACACCATTCTTCTGGAAAAGTGTCTCGAAACACAAAATTGTTGTTTTAATGATGTGTTCAAAAGCACAATCAACCAAAGCATATGATTTTTATACCCCCCTCGGGGTGAAGCTGAGGGCGGCGTCATCTTGGAAGAGACCACGCCCATCCGGATAGAAATATTTCATGAGGGCATAAGGAAGAAGAAGAAGTAGTTGCATTTTCTGTCCAAAAGGGGACACAAACGACAATGTTAAGAAGACAATTCTTATTCATCCTGACGTCCCACTTCTAGTCACACGGAGGCTTTGTGTGTTTCTAGTGAAACAACTGGATGGGTGCATTAATTAAAAGTGTAGCAGGGTGTTATATAGAGAGAAATAATGGGAGTTTTTAACTCTTATAACTTTGTTCTGTTATTCTGCAATAATCAAAAGTCCTGGTTTGACTTGAACACCCATATATATATATATATATATATATATATGCACACACTACCGTTCAAAAGTTTGGGGTCACTTGCAAATTTCTTTGTTTTTGTTTAGTGATTTATTTTCTACATTCT
>JAQMYG010000021.1:8882202-8896040 GCA_030014215.1 Clariallabes teugelsi
TGAAACATTTTTAGTTTATGTCTTATGGTGTTGACTCTTTTAGTGTTCATACAAATATTTACACATCAAGTTTACTGGAAGTAAAAAAAGTTGAAAGTCAGAGGACGTTTCTTTTTTTGCTGAGTATATATATAAATGGGAAAATAGTATGTATTCTAGATAGTAGGAACTTAGTATAAAGGAGTTTTTACATTAATTTAACTTGGTTGAATTGATTAACATAAATGTATGAAATATTAGTATACACATATGATTGAATGCAAAGTTTACCATAAAGATCAACATTCTTGGTATTGATGTGGTCTAGCTGCAGCACACAGGATCAGCTGGGGAACTTATTTCCTAAGAGGATTAATTGGTCTTGAATAGGACCCGGGGACGAGGGACATAGCATGCAGGATTACACACAGCTTTCAGCTCCCTGACATGAGATATTAAAAAGACAGTTTTACCTTTTTTTTTTTTTTGCACACTTCAGTGTGTGTGTGCTCGGTAAATTACTCAGTGAGAATTAGCGCCGAGGTTAAGATTACAGCAACGTGTGTGTGTGTATGTGTGTGTTTCTCCTTTAAAGCCGATTAGCCGGAATTGAAACAGAGCCAAATATTCTCCTTTCAAAAAACAACTGAGTGACAAAATGAGAGTTGTGTCATTAAAATATCTTGCTGTTTAAGCACGAATTTACATAAACAATCATTCCAGTTTTCATATATTCTCACACTAGGGGGATCCTTTAACAGTGTGAACAAATAATTACACGCCTAAGCTCTGTATATGATTCATTAAATCAATGATCATTAATGAGACACTAAGATATGACTATTATACGTTTAGAGCATTCAAAGCACTGACAGAGAGCTGGATATATATATTTTAAAGATTATATTTAAATCTTTTTGTTTAAATTAATTATATTTAAAATAGTTAAATATAAGCAGCTATATTTAAATAGTTATTATTAGTAGTATATAAAGGTACACTTTTCTTGCTTCTATCTATACTGGAACTATACTGCCATCTGGTGGACATCAGACAATTGTTCAAATAAAAGATTTTGTAAAAGATTTTTTAAATCCAAATCTAAACACACTTTTATAGACTGTCCTATAATTTTAACTGTGGATCAACTTTTATTTATCAGCTTCATCCGTTGACATGAAGGACTTTACTTTCACCTTTTAAGCCATTGTCCAGATTTTATATGCAAATAAGCAAATAATTAGCGCATGGGTGATCACTGTTTTTTTTTTTTTTTTATCAAAGTGAAATGTCATAAACGTTAATGCTTAATAAACCTTATCATTATACACATAGTTTAACTCATTATTACTTTTTTTCATACATACATAAACAACGAAACAATACTTATTTTAAACCAGACTAAATTACTGATGGGGAAACGGTTGAACTAGTTTAAAACTGATGTACCTTGGTTTAGACTCATACTGGACTTTTCTATCTTCACAGTTGTAAACCATCTTGTAAATATTTCAAGGACCCATATTTTACCATTTCTTTAACCAGTTAACACAGATGGCAGAGCTTTCCCAAAATGTGCGTCAATGCTCCAGCTGAAATACCCCTCAGATGATGCATTTCATGCCTCAAACTCTCTTTATTTAGCTTCTCCTTCAAATGTGCCGTTTCAGTGTGTGTAAATGAGCTACTGCTAAGGCAATAAGCTGGGGGAGGTTATATTCATATATGAGGTCACATTAGGGAGGGAATCTAACTGAATCAAAACCTTCACCATTGAAAAAAAAATGGAAAAAGGGGGGGGGGAAACGAACACATGCACTCTGGAGACCCTTCTGAACATCTAAAAATTACTAAAAAGTGAATTAAGCAGTAAGCTACTGCATGCCCGGATCAGACAAAGAGACAATGTAAAGTGTATAATTAAAATCAGTTAATTAATTCACCTGTTAGAGATTCAGCCTAGGACGTTTCTGTTCAACCCGTGCTCATGAATGAATTGAAAAGCATTTCACTAAAGCATCATCAAAGGTAAAAATGGAAACGATCCGTTTTGCTTGTAAACCAGTTCTTAAAGACTGGATTTTTGTGATCTCTTTATACTCCTACAGTATAAAGTGCTGTGATATTAAACTATTTCACACATTAACCTGAAACATAATCATTCAAATATTACTTACATTACTAATGCATGATTTCTTTTTTTAATCCAGTGCTTGAAACGTTCGTTTTTAATAATCGCGCACTGTGTAAAACACGTATTCTCACAAACCATCCGTTTAATCTCATGCAATAAGGCGTTAGTGTCTGGCTTAGTTTAACATGATATAAAAGATTCAATAACCCGTGCACAATCATGCAGTCGAGTTGCGTTTAATTTAAGTAGAAGGCAGGTGTTTACAAACAGAATTGCCACAGAATTTATTACAACTGTATCTACCTTCTAGCTACACTAATTAGCCATATGGGTGCACTTTGAAGGAATCCAATTACTCACTGTAGCCCATCTGCTGCCGTGTATAATCCCTCAACCACCCTAAACTCTGTCCATCAGTGGAAACGGACCGCCGCCGAGGGGATATCTGAGTGATGGACTGTTCTTAGCACAGCAATCACACCGACACGGTAGTGCCTCTGGTACAGAGACAAACACAATTAGATATACAGAGCAGTGCAGGACCGGAGCAGCGTTGAGAACCACGAGGCTAGATGGTTTCCTGGGCATCTGATTAAAACTAAGGAAACACAAGCTTGATGTTTTTATGTTTATGAGGGCATGATCAGACAAAATTTGTGAAAAAATGTCAGCCTACATGATCCACAGTGTAATTACAGCATCCTGGCTGGTCAGTGTTGAAGTTATTTACTTCTACAGTACGTTGTTTATTATTGCACCTTCTTTATATAAAACTTCTTTCAAAAACTCTCATTGTAAAAAGTTTGCATGACAAGGCGCTGAATGTCTTATCACAACTCAAATAAATGAAATACACATAATGAGGATAAAATACATTTCTTTATTATGTTATTATTCAATCCAGCCTTCGTAATACACACATTTTGAAAACCCTAAAACATATCAAAAGGAAGCAGACATGATTAAGCATTAAACATTTAGTTATACACACACACACGTACATGTTTCGTAACGCTCAACCTCCATGATTACACTTTAAGAACCGCAGCAGCGCCTTTGCTTCATTTTGGTACCGAGATGATATGATCGGTCCTTACAGTCACACAAGTCAAATAAACATTAGCACCAGAACACCAAAGATGAAAAGCTGCATACCTGAACTGCCATGGGGCCACATGCGCTGCTCTCAAAACTTTAACAAAAGTATTTCAAAATGGTATAAACCCCTATTACTTTGCCATAAACAAAAACATTTTTATGATATCAGTTAAATGAGAAAAGCGGTTTGTTGCGTGTTTTGGGCTTGTGCGTGTCGATGATATTCAATCTAACTCTATACAACAACGCGCTATACAACTGCAATCCTGCTGATAAGTGCTAGATTTCGATTACATCATTGTACTCCATCTTTTCTTGATAATCCAGTATTGCTTTATGGATTTCGTACAGAAAAGATTTGTTTCCTTTCCTGTGATAAACAAGTACACGGGACAATTTCTCAAACAGTTTCAGGATTCAGTCACGACTTAAGGTAAGGCAGATGAACATACCATGCAGTTCAGAAAAAAAAAAGAATTATTTTGTAGCTGCTGCTCATGGAATCATTTTAGTCTGTAATTATTCTTCTAGTAATTTTAACAGCGCTTTAAAGAAAAACTTCACCCTGAAATCACAGGTTGAAACTGAAACATTTTACATGTGTTTAACAATAATGTATAATGTGTATACAGAATCAGTCGTAAGTTTAGACACACTTTCTAATCCCATGGTCGTTCCTCATATTTCTTTCTACACTGTAAAACAATGCTGAAGCTGTCCAAGATATGCAATAATCACTTTTTGAACAGATGACACTTATGCTCTAGTAAAGTCTTCATAATGGCTCTAATCTGAGGTGCTGTTTGTTAATTGTTGATTTCTGAGGTAACTGGTGACTCTAAATGAACTTTTTTTTTGTTGCTTTCCTGGGAAGGTCTTCATCAGAGACAGTTATCATCATGGTGCTTGATTGGTTCTGAAAATGCACTTGACAATACTGTTCTTGCAAGAACTATTCCAGAACAGCTGACCATGTCTTACAAAATAACAACTAACTTCTTGTTACGAAATTACCCAATACCATACGTATTACAAGAGCGACTCAAAAATTATTTGCACTGCGACTATATAAAACCTTCTGTTGGCTGCACTGTCTTATGGAGGACATGTTTTCTTGTGAAGAAATGTGTATAAATGAATAGAGGAGTTCAAGGAATGCTGCACAAGCGTTAGACATCAGGAAGGAACCCGACGTCTGTCTGCGTCCACGTCTGATGACAACATTGAACGTACACTTCTGCCCACGCTGCAAAATCTTCTCTTTGAGCATCCTCTTTATAGTCCTGATCTCGCTTCATCGGGCTTTCAGCTGTTTGGTCCCCTGATGAAGAAGTGAAGACGGCGTCGCATTTGTGACTCACAGCTCAGCCCCCCAATTTTTTTTTTAATCTTACTGTATATGAGGGGATACGGAAGCTTGTTGATTAATCCAAATTCTATAGCCAAAACGTGGATAATTTCCGACTTGTAGTGCATTGTTTAGAAATTTCGAGCATTGTTCTAGAACAAATCACTAAACAAGAAACATTGAATTAAAAGGTGTGTTTAAACTTTTGGCTGGTACTGTAGATGAATAAAGAGTTTAGCAAAGCGTTCACTATGACACAGCATCAGCCACAGAGACAGGCATTCTCAAACTGAGATACTGCATGAAAGTGAGAGATTCTCTTACAATGAAGTCTGGAAGTTTTATTATTTTATTTTTTTTGCTATGTGTACCACAGTGGAAGCTTTAAAAAAAATAAAAAAAATCCCTCACTACATTCATGCATGTTCCTGCAAGACTAGTATTAACTTGTATGTAAACAGCATGTTACAGACGTACATCTACAGATGACGTCTCCTCTAACAAGCTGTTGTGTAAAAGAGTGCTAACGAGCCCAAGGTTAATATCTGAGCTTCACAGCGATGTAAGGTAAGGCTGTGGAAATATAGCTTTTATCTAAGTGACCTTAAAAAAAACAAAAAAAAAACACAAGAGAACAACCGGCATCTGAAGCACAAGATGTGAGCGAGAAACATTCATTTGGTCTCTGTACAGACTGAAGCCGAGAGGTACGGTTTAAACGATTAAAAACCCTGCACGTTAAATCTGACCCTCATTAGCTGGAGAGCACCCTATATACAGTGAAGGAAAAAAAAGTGCTCCGTTTATACAATACGATACAATCAAATGTGGCGCCGAGTGCTTGAGTTGATCACGTACATATGCAGGTCTGATGTACATTTAAAGATTAAATCAAGACTAAATCAACAGCTTGTCACCAGAACACTGTTCTCATAAGCATTGAAATCCTTGACAAACGTATATCAAAATGAATATTTGTGCATTCTTTGGCTATGATTTCTCTCAGTTTTGATAAAAAAAGAACCCATCTCTTACATTTCCCTCCTGAGTGAACAGAAGGAGAGTAGCTGGACTACACCTCCATCACAGTTTCCTAAAATCTCACACACACACACAAACAAAAGAAAAGGCAAATACAATCCAGCTGTCTAATACAGGCTTCGACATCCACTTCAGCTTGGGAGGAAAAAGGGGTTAAAAAAAAAAAAAAAAAAACAGGAACACTTGGACCAAAACAGCAGCATGACATTATTTAAGGTACACGCTTTACAAATACGTCTTTGTCATTTTACGCGCTCAGTGCATGCAGGTTTATTAGGTGCGTACCATTTAGGAAAAGCGTAAAGACGACGACGCCGGTGATAAAAAGAACACGCAAGACCAGCTGGAAACCTACATGCAAACAAAAACGTCGTAACTACTAGACGTCTGAGGAAGTAAAGGACACTGAGGGGGTGTTTACGGTGTAGCTCGGGAGAGCTGCTGTGTTTGGGCTGTAGCTGCTGTGAAAGAGAGGAGAGAGAGAGCGAGAGAGAGAGCGAGAGAGAGATGCTGGACTCCTGGACCGCACCGTTTCGGGTCCCAGGATTAAATAATGGCTATGAAAAACACAGGAGGTAGAAACTCTTCCTCTTGAGGTCGATCCTCTGAAACAACATTTCCTCTTCACTGCTGAAGGAATGTTAGATGAAGAGTACGTAAAAGCCTCCCGAGAATCCCTTACAGTTTATTGCGATGCTCCCAAACCTATTTTTACTTAACAAACTTTCATTTCCATACATGAGAGCCAAGCGTCTGATTAGTGCCGGGAGCTGAGGCTCCGCCCATGGGCTGTCCGTATCCCGTCACGTGGTTCTGCCCGTAATAGTTCATACCCGCCATCTGAAACGCAAAACGTTGTCGGTTAAAGAGGATGTGTTGTGCGAGATCAGGTTTTAATCATGTTGAGACAAAACGTTCCCTAAACAAAACATTACTATTGTTGTAATGGCCAGGGATTAAACCAGCTAATCAAGATGTTTCCTCTCTTGTGACCTCATATACCAAGAGACCTTCCCACTGGTCAATGCTCAGTTTCAGCTCTACCATTTTCTGTACACCACTTTTATGTGCTACAGTAAATAGGCATCAGCTAGCAGACAGTGGGAAATTGCTAACAGGTCACCTAGCAGTGTTTCGATATTTCCTTTTCCATCTCCGATAGCAATTAGAAGTTAGTGGCTAACCACTAAAAGCTAACCTAGAGATCTTTATCTCTAGGAAAGCCATTACCAGTTAACCACTAAAAGGCCAACACCCAGCCTTCTTTAGCTCTTAGTTGT
The DNA here is from genome assembly GCA_030014215.1 of Clariallabes teugelsi. Lineage (NCBI taxonomy): Eukaryota > Metazoa > Chordata > Actinopteri > Siluriformes > Clariidae > Clariallabes > Clariallabes teugelsi. The sequence goes on from JAQMYG010000021.1 coordinate 8,889,083, forward strand.
AACTTTTATATCACTACATATTGAAGGCGTCGTTGTGAATTAATGCTTTTACTCAAAACTGTTTATTTGTTTTCGTTTTTTATTCCCTTCATCAGAAATGTGGGTTGGAACTATCTGAAAATGGATGGGAAGTCCTGAATGTGAATATTTCCAGTCTCTGTGTCAAGCATGCCAGAATACAGGATCTGTGTTATATTTTAAAAACAAACAAAACAAAAAACAACAGTATATGACCTTTAAATAACTTTCTACTACTAGCACTTGCCCTTAATTCGTTGAAGATGGTATAATTATTTATTCCACAATTATTGATTCTGATTTGCCAAATGATGTTGATGAGTTTTCTATAGCAGCCCTGGCTGTAAATCAACTAATGGTTTTATGTCAGTGTTCATTGAACATATGTATCACTTCTTTATCATAATATAGTAGGTCTAATGAATACATAGATAAATGAATAATTAATGAAACTACTAAAGAGATAAAAAAAAAAAAAAAAAAAAAAGGTGTGTAGTAAGTAAATAAACAATGATAATAAGACCATCCTGTAGTCCACAATATTAAAAGCAACTATGAGTCATTAAAAGTTTGACTTAATTTTTTAAAAATATTTTGTTTAATAAACATGAAGGTATAATTATTGATGATTAACTGTGGTGTGAGGAATAGAACTGACCTATTTTTCAGGACGTGCTGTTAGTGGAAAATAATATTTTTTGGGGGAGGTGGTTTTAATTATTTTTCCTTTGACAGCACAATATATCATGATTTAATCATTACACGATATCAATATTAGGGTCAAACGCATCACAATATCCTTTTCTGCAAGTTTCTTAGCTCTTGAATAACATCTGTCTTTGCTACGAGTTAAAAATAATGTTTTATGGTGCCTTATGAAATAGCGTCAAGTTACGACACTGATGTTTGTCCATTACATGCACAGATTTTGGCAAATAACTCTCACCTGGGCGATGTTCCACTGTAACTGCTGACTCTGCTGCATTGTGTATGCCGGCTGCTGCTGCTGTGGCAGCGCCCCGACGCCTCCCATCATGCCCCCCTGCACTCCCGCCATGTAAGGAGAGGGAGTAGCCACTCGTGCTGTTGCCATCACACCTGGCTGTCCCAGCATGTTCACCTGAGGAGCCATCATGGCTCCCATCATTCCTTGCTGTGCGGCCAAAGCTTGATAGTGCCCGTAGCTAGGTGCAGGGGCGTATCCCATTTGAGGTGCACCCATGTACATACCAGCTACAAACAAACATACACACAATTATGCATCATTGGCATCTTGGTGGAAAAATCTCCATACCATGTAGTATTTCTTTTTTCTGTTTCTTTTTTAATAGAAACTTGAGCAGGGTATCAAATTATAAAAGCATTACGGGCAGGGGTTTCAAAAAGTGATAAGAGGACAGCTAGTAAAATGTTTTCAAGAGTAAAACACACTGTGTGTGTGTGTGTGTGTGTGTGTGTATGTGTTTTGACTGTAAAAGTGTTTCTAACTGTAAATTCTGCATCTTTCTGTACCATTAGCAGCCATGTTGGTCTGAGGTGTGACACTGCTGTACAGTGATAGGATGGAGTCTTTGGACATCTTCTTGCTGCTTTCTTCGTTTTTGGCAGGTGGGTCCAGGAAGAGGCTCAGGTTTTCCGGCATTGATGCTGCAGCCCGGCCTTTAGGCATAGAGCTGGGCACAGAGCTGGAGACAGGCTAGGATAAGACCAAAAAAAAAAAAAAAAAAGAAAAAAAAAAAAAAACTCTTTATCATACACATTAAACTACAACTTCTACAAACACTTTGTGTTCTCGCTCTTCTATATGTATCTCTAAGTTTCTATGACATGAGAGCCACTGATAACGCCCAGTCTCAAATACTTGGTTCATGTCCCAAACTGCATATAACAAATTAAAGATTACAAATTATACTCCATTTTAAACAAGTCTTCGAGCTTTTGTTTCTTCATGCAGACTGGAATCCAATCCCATCTGAATGTGAATTTGTGCTAAAATATGTGTCCCCTTTTAAATATGTCTAAATAGTGATACACCTTAAATATGGTAGGATGCAGTTTGGGGACACACCCATAAATCCTCCTTGAATGTGCACAGACTGAGAGTGCACATGTTACAAACAGTTTTTCCATTAAACGCTCAACATTTTCCCCTTAATAGTTACAAGCTGCTTCAAAGCTTTTTTACAGGAAACATTATACATCAATATTAAAGTTATAATCAGTGAAAGCAGGAGATTAAACACTTTAGTGTGCACAAGGGATTTGTTTCCACTTTTGCTCGCAATTTTATCTTTCATGGTCAAATTAACATTAGCATAAACATGCCCATAATTTACACAGCTAACAATACATAATGAATATACTTTACTTAAAATAAGCAAGCAGTTCTCTCTGGACTCAAAACTAATTATAGCACATTACATTGTTGTTAATAAGCATAAAATCGTGAGAAATCTCTTCTACTATGTAACTTTTGCACCAAAAACAAATCATGCTACGGGTGTTTTGAGTGACTTGAAATGACCTGTATGACTAAAAATCTCCTTACTGTGCTTCTGGCTGAATGTGAGGTGGCTGTCGGCAGGGAACTGAACAGATCCAGTGCTTGACCTTGCTCAGGACTGGCATTGCCATTGGCTACAGGAGCCGACGCGACAGGAGCATCTGTAACATATATACATATGTTTATGTTGTACTGATGTTGAGTTCATTGTCGGTTTATGTTAATTAACAACGTCAGAAGGTTACCTAATCCTAAAAGATCATTTACTGACTGAGACTGCTTCTTTGGACTACTCTTGTATTGCTGAGGCTCTTCCTTCTTCTGTAGGACAGAAAAACAAACAAACAAAAAAAATAATAAAACATCTATTATGCTTTCTGTATTGAAACGTGATTCACTGCTCAGATCAACGTGACTTACCAGCTTCATCTTCTCGAAAACAACAGGTGGCTCTTTTGTTACTGTCTCACCCTTCTCTTTCTGTAAAAGACAAAAGACAGATCTAAATAATTCATATGACTACAAGCAAGAAAGCATGTTGTTTTTTTGATGTATGAATGATAAATCCAGACTTACTCGGAACGCTTGGATGTCAATACACTTGTCTATATATTTCTTTCTCTCATACTTGTCCCGGATGAAGACTTCTGCTGATCTAAACAGAAGGGTTAAGGAAAAAACGGTACTGTAAAACACCAAAGTGTGCCGCAATGTTTATAAACAATTCCTGCTAAAAGATTATTAAAAGAAGGATACTGGTCCGTCTCTGGACGCTGGAAGCACTCGGGTAAAAAGGCCTCGTAGAGACGCCGTGCTTTGGCATTCCCCATCTCCTGCATACACTGAATAGAGACAAAATCATTGACACACAGTATCACCAAGCTAAACTTAAAGCAACTAATAGAGCCATGTGATATATGACAAAGTATGAGTAAACTATTAAAATAATGCAAATCTAGTACACAGACTGCATACTGACCAGGATTTGCTCCTGCGTCCACTGATCCAGGTTAACAGATTTGACCCGGGATATGTGAACGCCAAGATTTCGATGGATTCCTGCACAGCGGATACAGATGAAGATTCCTAGATTCCAAGATGCCCATCTGGGACCTGAGAAGGGGTGTGTGTGAGGGGGAGGACGAGAAAGAAACCGAGATAACATGATGAAAAAACACTCAGTGGTCCCCAGTCATATAATACACTTATAAATAGTGATGAAAGCCTGAGCACATTTTTTTCTTACTAGAATAATTACTTATTAATGTGTTCGTGGCTGAAGGTCATGGAGAGGGGCACAGTTAAACATGATTTATTTTTATCAGTGCTCATCAGTATCTTGGAAATCAAAGAAATCTGATTAACTGCAATAGTAATTAGACTGTGCACATCAATGTTGTCTGATATTATACTCATAAGATATCAAGTTCATGTAACAAAATATGTAAAGCAGCACAATGTGAACTCATTAAAACTAATTCAAGTCTATCTTACGTTTTCATTGCCTAATGATTCATAGACACCTTAAAACTCCTTCAATCTCTTTTTATAAGTGAGACCTACAGGAGACTGATAATTAGTTTTGCTTCTTACGGAAATGTTAATTGATGCACAAGGGTCATAAGAAAAAAATAATATAAAATTATCACTCTAGGTGTTGAGAACAAATCATTTGGCAAGTAAGTTTAGACAACAAACGCTGGGAGATATTTATAAAATTGTGATGCTGTGCAGAATATGTGCAATACAAATCGAATTGGCAATGTGATATTAGAAGTTCCCTGGTGATTCCCATCCCTAATAAATATTGCGGTCATATTTTCCCCATTAGGGTAAGTGCACCAGGTTTTCAGCTTTATTGTGTAGAATTAGAAATGGGAAAGCATAGTAAGTCAGAGACTGACTCATTCCATATAGCTGGCTAACTTCACAGGCCCTCACAATATACCAGCCTGCAGGTTGGTGACGAACCTATCTGGATTCTAAAAGCTTACATTGAATGCCATGTGCTTGTGGGAAGAATAATAATAATAATCAGTCTCTCTTACTCCTTTCTGCCCTCCCGAAACAAATTATGTAACTGTCCTTTTCTAAGCTACACACACACACACACAAAAAAAAAAAGAACACTAAAAAGAGAAAAGGCTTCGAAGAACACTAGAGCATATCAGCTTTTAAAAAGAGGCCATTAGATGGCAGCACTGTGTTACTAGTTACTCATGTGAAGGGAGCATACTGCACCAGAGCACACTGCCTCATGATGGGTGATGTCATCAAGTCACAAAGGACTGCTGTGGCAACATTTCTCTTTGTTGGTCTCTGTGGATTGTAACAAGCAAGTTGGGAACGCAAGCTGAAAACAACACACTGCTATTGTGCCTCAGGTGTTTTACAAAATTGCACAACGGAAGCTTGTTGAAAGTTGCTTTGGTAACTAAGATGAAGTTGCTATGGGTAATTGGTTGAGATTTAAAGCTCGAGTTCTGGCATGCGTCAACAACAAAGCTGATTCAAATGCTAATACCACCTCGTGGAAATGTTTAAGGCAGTCCAATAATGACAAGTTTATTTTAAATATATATTTACTCTATAGCTCTTAAATGCCTGAAACTATAATGGATGCATTTGGCAAAATATCTGACAACAAACAAGGAAGTCACTCAAGCTCTCAGATTACACTGGCAATTGGACAACAATTAAGACTCAGTGGAAAGCTATATCAAACAAAGCATTATTAGCATTAATGGATGTTCATGGATTTGAGGCCAGGGATAGGCTTGGCCTTGTCCAATCCCACTGTCTAGCAACTGCAGCGTTTCCTGTTAATTGATAGAAGAGATGTTGGTTTCCTATGCTATGAATAAAATACTATCTGAGAAACCACTACATGTGACTGACATTGAGAATCTGACACCCTCGTCATGCTGAAACATTCTCAAGTTACATTAACGTCATGCTGAAATTGCACTTTTATGTTTTTAAACAACAATATGTGATAAGAAACTTATTACAAAAGTGCTAGCTGTAGCATTGTTGTTGCTATAGTAACCATGCCAGAGATGCAAGATTTCTCAGCCAGATTTCTCTGTGCTGAGTGAGAAACTCAGAGAGACAGAGAGAGAGAGATCAGTCATCTGCTGTGTGAACAGCTCTTAAACCCATAAACATGTTTTCTGCCTTTAAATTCATCCACCTTAATAGCCATTATGGACTCCATCGGCAATTTCTAATACAGTCGTCGATCAGTGCAAAGTAATCAGATTCCGAGGCATTAACAAAGAAAACTGTCTTGAAGTAAGTGGCATGGAAACTTGGGGCAATGTGCATTTCTTGTGAAGGATCACTCTGCCAGAAAAGAGATGTGTGACCGTACATGTGCGCCTCAGTTTTACAATATCTAAATCCGGTAGATATTGGCAGAAGCACAACCCAGGACTGGATTGTAACAAAAGCAAAACATTTCCCTAATTAATCAACAATAATGCATAGTAGTGCAGTACTACAGACACCAAATACAAATTTTTTTTTTCACTTATTACCACAACATTGGTTTTTACAATAGTAATGCAGTCGAAGGGACCAGACGCCTAATTAGGGGCAAGATCGGCCAGAGTGTTGGTTACAGTACATTTCTCTATGATGTGCTACGTACGTGTGTCATCCACAGCTAAGGAAAATCAGACGACTGTAGGGTCTGGCAAATCATACACCAACACATGCTTTGTCTCTGCAAAGTCTCCTACTTCAAACAGAACAACTTAAACTAACATGCTGCGTTTTTTTTATCAACACAAACTTAAACAGGATTATTTATGATCCATAAAAAATAATAATAATTAATAAATAAAAATACAAGGTTATATCGCTGCCACAATTTAAGTTTCATTGTCTGTGTGGCTCTCGAAAGCCCCAAAAAGAAAGTTTCACACATAACTGATTACTGCTAATTCACCCCAAAGATGATACAAACTTGCAGGATTAAATAAGATCATAGGAAAGGATAAAGACGTATTTAAAAATAGAAAAAAAAAGAAAAGAAAAAAAAAAAAAGATGCTGGGTTTTGAATGCAACAAAGCAAGTGCAACAATTCTCAGAAGAACTCTGGGGGGTTTTGTTCAGTAAAACTTACAGTACTAGCTAATTCCCTTATAAAAAAAAAAAAAAGGGTTTTCAAAGCACCAAATACTGACTGTTTTTTTTTGTTTCATTATCTTTTGCAAAGTACAATAAGATGTAAAACGAGTGAAAACGAGGGAGCGAAAAGAAGCAAACATGGACTTTAGACGTTTTTATCCTTCACCTGCTTTGATTTGTAAAGAGAATGTGTACTGAACAAACAGCGATCGACACAGACACACTCCCACACCAAAACACACACACACACACACACACACACACACACACACACACACACACACTGTGTTTAGTCACATAAT
>JAQMYG010000021.1:8896140-8910235 GCA_030014215.1 Clariallabes teugelsi
GAAGATAACGTCACAAACACACACACAAACTCTCTGTGCACACACACACACACACACACACACACACACACACACACTGTGTTTAGTCACATAATAGTGTTTAGTCCTCTTACCAAGTGACTCATTCACACAAGTGCAGAGAAAATAGACACACATGATCCAAGAGTGCAAGTTCCCAAGGGGTTCACAGTTCCAGTTACACGAATGGGTGTGTGTGTGTGTGTGTGTGTGTGTCTAACACTTCCCAGCATGCTCTGCCTTTAGACGGCAACAGGCACAGTCATCAGATTGAAAATCGATGCACATAACTTAAAAAAACAAAAACAAAAAACACTCTGTTTTTAGTACAAACTTTGATAAAGACTTATTTTCTAAAATAAAACAGTAATTAAACTTTTAATAAAATAGACATTTATTCTGCTTTGCCTTTACATTCACTGCCATATGGTTTCATGAAGCGAGAAATATACCAAGTACAGAAGATGAGACCGTCATGCATCTCCAAAGCATAAAGCCTTCAATACTCAATTCAGCATGAAAAGCATAAATAATAAAGGGAAGCAAACATCTAAATTATGTAAACACAGGCTGCCTATTTACAATCAAGCTAAGCACAACAGAGCGAAACGACTGCAACTCCATGATAATCACAATACAACAGTAACATCCGAGTGCAATTTCAAGTCAAAAAGTTTAACACGTGTCCACATGTTTCACAGGTTTTTTTTTTTTTATTCACAGTAGGTTTTGATGAATTATGTAGATATAATTCATAATTAAATTAATTATGTTTTGTTTTATCTACGTAATTCATCAAAACCTACTGTGAAAAAAAAAATTTGTGAAACATGTGGAGACGATTAACGGTAATCAATAAAAAAAAAAAAAAAAGACAAATCTGCTCTATTTTAAAAACCACACCATATATTCAAATCAGATGGAAACTCATCTATTTTTAATCAGCATGTACTTGGAATTAGACTTGCACCAGGTATTCTTCAATTTAGCCCCCCCCCCCCCCAAAAAAAAAAAATCCATTGGCAAACTCTTACCCCTTTGAAGGTGAATGCTTACTAACACATTTCAGGCCGCATTCAGGGTTAAAGCAAGTTTAGTCCAAAATTAGATAAATATTTACACAGAAAAAGTTACACGTGCACAAGAATTCAGTCTCATCCATGACTGGTTAGATGCATTACTAAATGCTGAGCAAGTCAGTACCCCTTCCTCACAGTGGATAAGGGCACAGACTAGTGAGATTTCACGTCTCCTTATGTTAACCCCATGTGAGGCAAACATTTGCAGAAGGATTCTATTTATTCTGATGAGAAAAATCAGAACAACATGGTTACTTCCAAAACACTGTATTGGTACAGATTTTTTTTATGTTAAACATATAATAAAGAAAATGTGTGTGCCAAAGAAACCACTTCTGAAGTGTATAGAACTTGTAACTGACCAATAAAAACTGCAAAAATGGCCATTTTTCAGCGTTATACTGTCTCACTTCAAACAATAATTTAATTGCTTACATTGTTTTTTGGTAAAAGCTTAAAAAGCAAAAAAAGTGTAGTGTCTGTAACCATGTCAAATTCATGTTGTAGTATCTTGTATCTTCATTTTGCCTTTTAGAATAATACACGTTTTCAGGTTTATGTGTTTTCATGTGAAATCTAAATTGGCCAAGCTTCATCTGAATAACAATTAAGAATTGAATAAAAATGTTTTGAAAAAAGTTACGAACACTACATAAAATGGGTGTGAAATTGTTCTTAGCAAATCAGTTTCTTTTTATCTGATACAAATATAAATGTTTGTGCAAATTTACAAAAACAAAGCATGGATCAGGAGATGAGAGAAAAAATGGTGTTATATGATCCTATCGGAAAATTCACTTTTTCACCTAGGTGAGACACTTTTTAATCACACTTGCAATCACGTGGTTATGCTAAATATCTGCAAGGCTGTGGTTAACTGCAGTATACACGAGGGGCAACTGGGTCAAACCAGAATAACAGAACACAGTTATGCGAGTAAAAACTCAACCTATTTCTCTATATAATCTCCTGCCACACTAATACACTCATCTCGACATTTCACTAATGCCTGGATACCATCAAGGTAGGAAGTTTTCCCAGTACGCCAGAGACTGATCGGGCTGCCTGTTTCATATATAAAATGCTGGCCTCACAGAGACCCCTTTAATGGCCGTTTGCACCGTTTAAATGTTGGAATGCAGCTAAGAGTCTCGTCACCAAATCGAAGTGTTCTGTAAATGTCAATCGGTTTTACATCTTCACTTATTAGAAATTACTTCCCAGGTGCCAGTTTGATTTGAACGCCCCTTATATTATATTCAGTAGAACTGTACTACTGCTTATGCGACATTGCATGAATAATTCGCAATTCTGAGCTGTTAAATGAATAAATACTGCTAATGTCAGGTTAATTCTGATGCAATATTCTTACACACCAAGTTGATTAATCTGACCAGGCTCTAATCTGTTAGATATTTCCTTAAATCACACACGTACATATATTCATTGGCATTTGGTTGGTGTTTTGAGCATATTTCCAGCCCAAAATCTATCTTTCTGCAAGATATCTTGTATTTAAACTCATGTTTGATTCTAGCTGACTGTTTGAAGTCTAATTTCAGAATTGAGCATAACTTAAACATCGCCTGTTTTACTGAAGCCCCACAATGTTTTCCTAACTCTCATGTAACTTAACTGTATGCCACATACGTTTCGGGGATATCAACATGCTTGATTCCATAAATAAACCCTCCCTGCTCATAGACTCCGAATAGAACCTTAACTCAATTAACAAAAAGTCTGTAATTCTTTTTATAGCAAGCAGTATTAAAGGTTAATCCAAATAATCATTTATTCATGGCTTCCAGATTGAAAGGGTTAGGGGGTGGGGGGGGGGGGGGGGTAGTTTTTTTTTTTTTATCAAGTTAATTAAAAATAGCATTCTGATTAACCAGTAAAATGCCTGCAAGTATTAGTCATTTTAACTGTTTACAGTGAATGGGAAGCCCCATGTCCATACACTGGCAATTCTCGTTACAGTCTCGACGTGTCCACTCCTAATCCTGAAGGTTTACCTCAGCTGTAGATTGAGGTCTCCATAAAAACAGAATAATGCAATTGAGCTAGTTGTATCTAGCAGAAAATGTTAACAGTAAAACGACTTCCTTCTGTGTGTTTTTTTTTCCTAATCACTGTTTCACTTCCATTTTTCGAAGAACCGCACACAGCTGAGGAGCTGTGAAAGAGGAAGTGCAAGCAGCAGAAAAACAAAACAAAACTAAAATGTAGCAAGCAACGTCTCACATGTCGACATGGGCTATATGACTAAACACTTGTGCACACTTGACCATACCCTTAAGCAAGTCATCTTCAAACTAATGTCTGTGTAATGCTACAGTATGTCATACAATTTCCTTTCACTGAAACCTAGAGGCCCAAACCTGTTCCAACACAACATGCTCCTGTGCACGAAGCAAGCTCCATGAAGATATGATTTCTTCATGTCTAGGGTAGGGTGGAAGCATTAGAATGCCCTGCACAGAGCCCGATCCCATTTAACACCCTCAGGATGAACTGGAACTCTGACCCAGTCAGACCCCCCAATCAACATTGTTGCCTGAGCTCACTAATGCACTTGTAGCTGAATGAACACAAATTCCCACATCCACTCACCAAAATCTAGTGGAATCCCGTCTCAGAAGAGTGATGGGTTTTATAAGATGACTAGAGCTTGAATGGAAAGTTCGATAATAATATCATCATCATATGGATGTGATGGGGAGGTGCTCACATACATCGAATCTCAATCACAATTCACAATGCTGCTGCTTACTCAAAAGTGTACAGTAATACCCCTATCTCACCTATGCGGTTTCGCGTGGTGGCCATAAGTACGGTTCATCATGATTCACCGCGAGTTTTTGGTGCTGTGAGTACGTTTCATCTTTCCGCGCGAAAAATTAAACGTTTAATTTTTTGCCGGTCCTCACAGAACTTCGTGGAACGCCGGCGGGCAATTGCGGCGACCCACGTTGCCTAACTCCGTATCTCACCATGAGTCAAACCGCATAGGTGAGATAGGGGTATAAGCTGCGACATATTTAAAACCCTGTGATGAATTTGGTCTCCCTTGAGACGCCAGGCCAAAGCATTGCTGGAAACACGATTTGTGTCAACAACCAATTCACTGTTAACCTTGAGAGAGACTCCTCCTACTTTTCCTACGTACAGTTATGTGATGGGAGAGCAACACTCAGCTGGAATTCGGATAACTCTGAGCTTGTGCTTATTGCTGAGCCGTAGCAAGTTTTCTGTTTGGCAGAGAACTGTTATTACTGTTATGACCTTTGGTCAATGGTTTGTTTTGGCCAAAGGCAGGAATGTGCCATTACACATACTGTATACTTTGGAGTATTTCCCACATATAGATTATACTTGGGTAGGCCACTCAAGTATATTGACCGCCACCCAATAACATTTGCGCATCCTTTTTAAATTACTGTGCATCAGAATAAACATGTACAGGAGCGGTAGTGTGATGTACTGATAGCCAGTAAACGCAGCGGATGGCGGCTGCCGTAAAAAGTACAAGAAGGCCGTATTGACGGTATCTCACATCAAAAACACAGGGAGATTAACTCTTAAATCTCAAGCAGCACGAATCCGTGCAGCAGCACAGGACTGGGCCATTTTAAAAGTTGCATATACAGTACGGTGTGTGTGTTAACGGAGAGGCTTCAGACATCATATCCATTTGGTCTTTCTGATGTCATGTAGAACCAAGGATATCATTAATTATAAAACGCGCAAGTTGCATTGAACCCAGAATATGTGAAAGACATTACAAAAATGCAGAACTAAAATGTGCGCATTATTATTATTACTATTATTATTAATATTTGGTCACATAAACAAACAAAAACAACAATAAAAATATGTGATCTTAGGAATCTGAGGCATTTATTTGCGTGTGATCGAGTTTTTTTTTTTTTTTGTTTGTTTTAAGTCATGTTTGTATAGTTGGGTAAAAGTACTCTGTACTGCACAATCTTGTGCTAACACACATAACGATAATGCTATAAAGCCCTATACATAAAACGCCGGCCCGTTCTACGGGCTAAAAATATACTTACCACTGCAAGTATATTTTAGACCTGTGGGAAACGCTACTGTGTGTGTGTGTGTGTGTGTGTGTGTGTGTGTGTGTGTATTTCTTTCTTCTGCACTGCCTCCTTAATATCTGGGGCAATCTGATATGTGGTACTAATTATGGTAGCAAATACATACAACTCATTACCAGCATGTGGTTCTGCGTTTTTGGCCCATGAAATCCTAAACTAAAGTTCGCTTGATTAAAAAATTATAATAAATAAATTAATTAATTAATGAATTTAAATTTTTTAAAAAGTAGAGAAGTTTCACAAGTAAAAATATCGCTGCCAATAAGCAATGACAGGAGAGGAGGCCAACAAGAAGAATAATTTCCTTCTTATACATAGTTTACATACATGTTTTGCTTTCGTGTAGACGTCTGGCCTAGAAGAGACAGACACAGTGATCTGTGCAGCTCCTCGTATCTCACATACACACCAACATGACACGTCTTGCTAATGAGGTTAGGAGTGAATAAAAGCTGTAGTGCCAGAAGAGAGGTGTGAGAAATAATACAACTGTAAAGCTTGGGGCAAACCCAGAACAGTGATTCAGAAAAGGAAACACAATGTGTTACTCTGCCTGTGCAGGACTACAGCTGGGAACAACTGGATCTGGTGCACAACAGAACGTTAAGAGCCTTGAATGGAACTGAAGAGAATTCCTTCAGGACTGCAGAACGGCAACATTTCACCACCTTAGATGCAAACTTATAAATGAAAAGTTAAATTAAAAGGATTTATTTTTTTAGTCAGTGTAGCGATACATGAATCATCACACAAGAACTGTGTTGTTTGTGTTTTTTCTCTTACAACCAGCTTCTGTTTGTAAGAGAAACAACAGAAATGTTGCAGAACGCTGCTTCACAATGGTAAATCAACAGGACAAGAAGCATTTGCATTCTGCAAATGAAGCATTCGTCTCCCGCATTCTTTTACTGCAAACTGTTACTTGGATATCAAAAATCCTTTAAAATGTACATAGACGATCACTTTAAAGAATTACTGCAATGTTTCTGGAATTGTATATGTATATTGAAATGTAGAAGATTTAAATATTCTGAGTAGTTAGATGATCACTAACATAACTCTGGTAGTTCATGGCAGATAACTGAACCCAGATGCCTTTGTTCCTCATGTATTAAACCCAAATAAATCTCTCTCCTCAACATAAATACTAAAGCACAGCTGAGACTTTTCAAAACTGCTTTTCCCCTGCTGCAGCTGGCTGCAGAACTGTCCTCGACGTAGCATTTCTGAAGGACGTACAGCCTGGAACACTGTGTACAGAAGTGCTCACTGCCTCATCAGCTACTGTTGTACATGCGCTATTCTAGAGCTGAGATGGTGCAGGGCTCATCTCTGCCCACACCTTAACAGAGGACTTTACTCAGTCCACCCTGAGCAGATTACATCAGACTGACAACGAAGCTTCGGGTTGTAAGAGAAACAACAGAACTGTTGCAGAACACTGCTTCACAATGGTAAATCAACAGGATGTGGGTATGTGACTGGGGGAAGCCACAATGTAGACAGAATCATGTATCGTGCTTTGCGTAAATATTCACACCCTTGAGCTCTCCAATATTTCATAGAATTACTGAACAGATTTAATTTGGATGCATCATGAATACTCACATGCCTGAATGGTAATCATAAATAACACTGAATAAGATTATATTACTTAGTCTTATTGATTAAAAAGCCCTGATACTGATCAAATTCTCTCAAAGGCAACCAAATACGCATCAAAAGCTGAGTTTCACAGACATGTATAAATATATACATACACATCTACTGTACACATATGAGAAATATAAGACAAGACATAAGTATGAAATAAATGTAAATTGCCATAGACTGTATGCATTTAAAAAAAAATTATAAATATAGTTGCACACAACGATAAGTGGGCCCAAGCACCTTGCGCCATTTCCCACTAGGCACATCAGAAAGACAGCGGGCACACTCATTTAAGTCAGTCAATGTGATGTCACTCAAAATGATATTGCACAGAAAGTTATTAACCACATTTCAGCCCCCAAAAAGTCCCAGATCATCACACCGTCATGCAATGTAACGTCACTTCGCAATGTTATGAGCCACTTTTCGGCATAAGTTTAAGCCATCATCACGGCTGACCCGTTTGAGATATCAAAAATCCCTCCAAAATTTTACATCCTCAACGTCTTGAAATCACACCGGCCCAGTTTGCTGGCAATCGTAAAAATTCCCTAGAAGGAGTACATCAAAAACCATAGGGTGTGCTTTGCAAACGGTCCAAAATAATTGACTTTCAGTTAAATAGAGCCCATGAGATGCAAGGTGAAAGTTGTTCAGCTCAATGAGATCTAAATGTGTCCCAGGTTTCGTATGTATACGTGCCAGTGTGTATGATCACTGCAGCAAAATCTCAGGAGTCGTAATGGCAGCAGACTTCAACCTGTGTGCTGATTTTCATGACCTGTTGAGCATGTTAAAACCGCCACAAAGTCCTGGATGACAAGCGAAAAAATCCTTAGAAGAACAAGAGGGCTGATTTCATAGTGCTTGGGTCCTAATACAATGAACAAAAACTGTGACATCACCCACAAATTTTTCTAAAGAGCTATTTAGAACCTCACCTGGCTTTAAGACGCCAGGAAGATGAGGGAAAATGAGACCTATATTTGGCGGTAATGTAAACAAGCTACTGGATTCGCTCTGGTCATCACCATCCTGGCTGTGACGCCACCTGAATTCTGGCTAATCCATAATTGGACAAATTAGGAGAACAAACAGAGCTTGTCTGTTTTATGGAAACATCTACTTACTTGAATTACCACAAACTACCTAAATTTTCTTTAGCTTAGCCTGTTAGTACAATCGACCCAAGAGAATCAAGTTTATTACCTAAGTATGTACATATTTTGGCCAAGTAGGAACAGTATGTGTATGTGTATACATGTACATTATACATACATACATACATACATAAATATATAAATTCTATATGTGGCACTGCTAGTGTTTGCACAGTTAGACAGCATCATCAACTTCCGTCATATACTGTACTGCCGTTCCTCACTGAAAACAACAGCAGGCATCATCATCTGTTTTTTTTTTTTTTTTTTGTGGAAAGTTGCACCTCACTCAGCAATGAATATGGCAGGCAAGTTTGTGGCAGAAGTAAGAGCTGTGTCAGGAGTGTGAGGAGCGACAGCAAGTTGACTGCACACTCCATTCACAGATAATTTAGCACACAGGCGTCAGGATCTGCACGCGTGCGTAGCCACGACTTGCAACTGGTTATTCTAAAATAAGGATAAGAAGAAGTCTACAATGTCTACACACAGGCTGACCCATGTTGTCCAATCTAATAGAAGCACTAGTATTGATCAAATCGATGAAAAGGTTAATGCTGGTTGTCATAGAAAGGTGTGCATCACTGTTATGGTGGCAAAAAGAGATGGTGGGGGGGGACCTACGAAATATTAAGCAGGTGTTCATAATAGAATTTGATTTGAGGGGTTTTCTGTTTTTTTTTGGTTTTTTTTGTACTAGGCTGCAATCGTGTTTCTTTCTGTTGAAAAGTTAGCCTTTTTAACATGAGGAACATTCGAGGAACTGCACGTCTTGGTACTTCCACGCTGGACACGAATTTATGCAATGTTTAAAAAGAAAGGGTTTAAAAACAAAGGGTTTAATGTCTCTGTTTTCAGAATCTGTTTTTTTTTTTTTCCATCTCAGTATCAGGCACGTTTCTTACTCAAATATTATCGCGTGCCCCAGTCAAGTGACTAAAGTATGGTATAAAAGAAAAAGGCATATTACTTACAAATCATTTTTATTTTAACACATTTATTTTGAAGGGACTCACTTTTCGGGCCTAGTGGCCATTCGAGGAACTGAACGTTTTGGCACTTCCGCGTTGGACTCGAATTTATGCCATGTGCATTAAAATCATTAAAAGCATAAGATGATAACATCAACCTTTCAACCTATAGTGATTAAAACGAAAGAGCTTCACGTCTTTTCTTTGCCATGTTTTTACTCATATTAAAAAAAGATCCCCGTCACGTGACTAAGCTTGGTATTTTAATGGCATATTAAATACAAATCAAATGTTATTTCGTTTTTAACACATTTATCTGAAGAAAAATCATGTTTACTTAGTAGTTTAATTAAAAAAAATTGTTTAAACATTAAAAATCTGAAATAAATGATACATTTTTTGTGACTATCTGAGGTAAAAACCCAAGCTGTTTATCTTTAAGGCACCACTCCTCTGTGGTTCTCTAGTCTCCCAAGTTCACCACCAAAAGGCCTAAATCTGATTATGTGATTAGAGCAGACTGTAAGTGTGTGAACTTGAAGCTGAGTGGAGAGAGAGTGCGTGTGTGTGTGTGTGAGAGAGAAGGTTAAGAGTGTGTGATGAGGCAGATTCACCTTTAGCTCGACAGTCAGCGCAGAACTTGTTTTCCTCCCGCGCGAGCAGTGATGAGAGCAGCGTCTGATAACGGTCAACATCCTTCACCGCCTTCCCCGTCATTTCTGCACCTTTACACACCTTTTATTCTTCTCTTCACGGCGCCTTCTGACTTAAATATAAAAAATAAAAAACAGACTATTTTCAGAGAAATATCGTGTGGAGGAAACGCGGCGATAAGCGAGCTAAACCGGACGTTATATACGTTAAATTTCAGATTTAAACGCCACCGGCTAAGCGCGCGAGGCTTAGCTGTTGTTAACCGCCTAGCTTCTCAACTCTCAAAATAAATTTTAATTTGACAAATTTACAAATAAACACCTTCGTTTTCGCTTTCTCTCTCTTTTTTTTTAACAAATGTATATTTACTCCTCAGTTTCCGAACGCACCGACCACTCACTCACTCACTTCAGCGTTCTCCTCCTCCTCTACCCGTATTCCGACTAAATCCCGCCTCCAGCGTTAAGACTGGCTTATAAAATACGCCCCCAGTATAATTGACCGTTATCTAGCCAATCGTAACGCGGAACACAAACAGTACTATCCAATCCTAACACACAAGGAAGCATTTGTCTGAAAACGGATAGGGAGAGAAATAAACGCCTATTTCACGCTGGTACCGGTATCCTGCTTCCGACGTCACTGTGCTCGAGAGCCGCCCTTCACATCATTATCATTACACACACTTCAAGCATCCTGCAGTGTTTGTCTTCTTTTTTAGGGTTAATTATATACAAATGAATACCGAAACCGATCAGTCATTATACAGGACACGGCCAATAACGTGTGTAGCTTAATAAAGTAATTAAATAACTGCCTTAAACAGTTTATGTCTAAAATGTGGGAAGTGGCTCCACCTGGTGGGCAAAGCAGTGCAGCTTATTTTATATTTATTTTTTTTCCTCGATTAATCCACAATTTATGTATATATGTCTAGATAGATAGATAGATAGATAGATAGATAGATCGAAGAATATTAAAGGTAAGATAAAATAAAAAATCACAATGAGAAAAAAGGTAAAAATAAAATAAATAAATAGAAAAAGAAAAAATAGAAAAGAAAAAAAAACATAAACATACCTCCAACCAAATAAAAAAATAAAATAAAATTTACATTTGGCAGACATCCTTATCCAGAGTGACTTAACCACTGAGCTACCCTACTGATAAATTAATAAAATAAAAATAAATAAAAAATATTCTTTTTAAAATTGTAAGACTTACTCACTCACTCATCGTCTCTACCACTTTATTCTGCGTACAGGGTCACAGGGAGCCTGGAGCCTATCCCAGGTGACTTAGGGTACGGGGCAGGATACAACCTGGATGGGATGCCAATCCATCACAGCTCCGGTCCCAAGCCCCGAGGATAAAATGCATCAGGAAGGGCATCCAGTGTAAAACCTGTGCCAAGCTTGTATGTGCGGACCGGGTGGACCGCTGTGGCGACCCCTTGCTGGGAGCAGCTAGGGGAGACCATGAACAACTGGGACACAGACTTTTGTATGGCATATTGTATTTTGTATAGAAGTATCTCTAGTATCAAAAGCCATTCAGGTAACTATATTGGAGATTGTTTGTGACCTGCCTGGTGCTAATTGATGGCCAGAACTTTATTACTATTATTCTTATATTTAAACAGTAGTCGTTCCATCACTTTACACTATATGACAGATGATACAGTTCTTCAAATAGTGTGATAGCAGTGGTTATCTAGTTATGTAATCATTTATTTATATATATCAATTATTTATATATTCTGTATATATATATATTCTGGATATATACATCTAGTTGCATATATATATATCCAAAAATGGAATACATCAAAATTACAACCTATCCCCCCTCTCTCTCTGTTTTTGGGAATTTTGGCAAACTGTTTCACTCAATCAGCTTCATTAAATCCCTCCTTCTTGTTTAATATTCATGAGGATGCTAATCCGACAGAAGCCCCGCCCCCTGGACTGAGTGTGAGGGCCCTGAGCTCTGTGCACCTCTCATAGCGTTGGCCTCTGAGGTCTCAGGGGCTGGCTGTACACTTGGGTTACATCCTTTCCCCACACAAACATATACACACTCACACACACACACGCACTTTTTTTGCACCCGGAACTTTTCTGTACTGGTCTGAGCAGCCAGGAGAGGAGAGGAGAGGAGAGGTGAGGAGAGGTGCTGCAGTCCTTCGGATTGGTATTTCTGGAGGAGAGAATATCCTGAGACCAGTCTTCATCATGGCTCGGGACTTTACCGTCCTCCAAATTGCCGTGCTCCTGCAGGTGCTGTGTCTGACGCTGGCTCAAGTGGTAAGTGAAAACACGTTTCTTCTCAGTGCTTCTGGATGGTTTTCGTGCTCGGTGGTGCAAAAAGGCCTGATTTCACCTTCTCATTCACCTTAGAAGCTTGATCTAGATAGAATTTCGGGGAAAATAGAGACAGATCTGTCGTAAAGAGAAAACAGACTGGACAATGCTGTTTAACTATCAAATACAATCTCAACAGATTTGTGCTATACTTGGAGTTCATGATTGTCCTGATGAAACTTTTGGGATTTTAAACAGTGTTCATGGAGGATATTTTGTAAGACAGATCAGTAGCAATGATCAGAATGTGGCCTGGACTCAGATGGAATGTAGTGGTTGAGTGAGGAAAACACACACACACACACACACACACACACACACACACACACACACACACACACTGTACAAGGACCCCTTTCAGACTTTTCATGCAGTGGTCCTTATACAAACAACACAACCTGAAGGGGCACTCTGAAGCTCCTGACACATAAGTGCTACATTTAGAAAATAAACAGTTTTTTGTTCAAGAATACACATATTTATAAAGGTTTGTTAGAAATTTTTAATAAAAACATAAAAAAATAACGACATAATGCACATTTCCTCTCTCAGTGTGTATTTAAACCGAAGCACTTACTTCTGATTTTATTACCTGTACTACATTGATCACCTGAATCACAAGAATCTCAATTTAAAACTTCCAATAAATAATAACAAAATATTATTATGGTGCTTTGAAGAATCTGAATGCATTATACGAAGATTTATTTATCATGATTTGTAAATGGTTTCTTATATATATTCTCATCTTAGAGATATTTGACATATTTGTGTCACTGCATTATGATTTAAAAAGCACACATATTCTTTTCAGTTATTAATAAAACAAGAAAAATTCTAAACTTTATTTATTTTATGATCTACTATCAAAGGTATAATCTTAATCTTCTACAGTAAAGTGCATTCATGCTGAGAATATTTCCACTTACATCTCTACATATTTCATTTCAGAGCGGCCCACCCGGAGCTCAGGGTCCTCGGGGTCCCCCCGGCCCTCCAGGTACCCCCGGAGCCGACGGCATCGATGTGAGTATCATGATCTCTTGCTGGTGCCACAAGTCTGATTCGGTACAAAGACGCTCATTGTATGGTCAGGTTTGCATGTCCTCCTTGCAGTTGCGCGGTCTTACCCAGAGAGGGCTCCTGAAACGAAAACAAGTCCACAAAAAGCGTCCTGTTAATGCAGAGCACTAGAGACATTCTCCCTCATCCTGAGCAGAGGCCCTGGAGTAATTTAATAGCACTGAGACAGAGCAGTAGTAGATTTGTAATGAGATATCGGCATGTGGGTCTTCAGAAGGATCTAATGCTGATGTTAAGCCTCATGAGCTCTCACTGTCCTCATACAGTATATGGACATCCCATTTTCTTCCTCTTACAGTACAGTATTTGAGTAGTGTGTATATATTTGTAGGATCTTCATATTAAGTATACGCTTCATTTTTGCCAAAAAAAAAAAAAAAAAAAAAGGACAGTGAAGACTGAAGACAGTGATTAAGGTCAATAGATATTAGGCACGAAAAACAGAAACTGTGAGGAAGATTTAAGGTACAGAATATTAGCGTTTCAGTCTGAGATGGTTAATGTGACTTTAGATTAGATTGTGTGCCATGTAATTATACTATTATCATATATTATATTATGATATTATGATCTACTAAAAATATTATTATTATTATTATTTTTTATTGTTGTTGTTGTTGTTGTTGTGTATTTTGATTTGTAAATAATTTAAAGCAAGAGAGTCAAATTCCTTTTAGATTACATTTAGTCTAATGGCCATGCAAAAAATAAAAATTATTGCCATATATATGTATATATATATATTTATCTTCAGATTAATTTCAACTAATTTCACTCAATAAATTATTTAATTATTATGAATTAAATTAATTATATATACAGTACATAATAATTAAATAATTTATTGAGTGAAATTAGTTGAAATTAATCTGAAGATAAATAAATAATACATTTATTTATGAATTGAATGGAATTTATTGATTGATTGATTGATTGATTGAATGAATGATTGAAATCTATTGAAATTGATCTGAAGATAATGCACTCCATTAG
>JAQMYG010000021.1:8918447-8929766 GCA_030014215.1 Clariallabes teugelsi
TATTATTATTATTATTATTATTAATAATAATAATAATAATAATAATAATAATAATAATAATAATAATTTAATGTCTGTGCAGATTCTTAGGTTATCTGAGAGTTGAGTCGTGTCAGCTGTCTTTTTTCTTGTTAGCTTTTGTTCACTACTCTGTTGGAAAGTTCCTCATATTTGAGTCCTCCAAGGACAAAAGATCCTTCCCTGTCTGAAAAGGTCTGTTACATGAACAATGAAGAAGGTGAGAGTAGGAGGGAGAGTCATTAGAGAGTGGAGAAGTTGAGCTCTTAAGAAGAAACAGCAATAGAGAGAGATTATGGAGAGGCGTTAAGGTGTAACGACCAGTGAGAGTAAGGCGAGTCCTTAAGTGCAGCTTTCTTGGTGGACCTGTGAAAAGGCCTTGATCTTCCTGGGAATGGATGAAAAGGCAGCATAAAAAACTAGGAGACAGGCTGTGCCTTAGACCTCAATCTCTGGCAGTTTTAAGCTTGTTAGATATTACTCCACTGCAAAGTGTCTGAAAGAGGAACAAAAAGCTTTAAAAAGTTACTTCTTAAACTATAGCTTTTAAGTTTTTGTCTCTGGCACTTGCCAACACAATAGTTTTCAATATGTAGTATTTGCTTGATTTAATAAAAGAAACATTACTTTTAACTCACCATGGAAAATGCATGTTCTAATCCAGGTGATAAGCACATTTGCAGAAAGGGTGAGAGACATACTTTCCGAACTGGAACGCATTTGAATGAAAGTGCTATCTGCCCTCTTCCACATACATGAGCTCACAGATGCCCATGACTTGCCACTGTTACTTATAGAATGTGTCACCAGAAAGAGGCGGCAATATCATGGATTTTTTATGATAAGGACCCCAACTTAAAATTCTTGGTTAAACAATAATGAAATGAAGACAGTTTGGATTGTGTCTTAAACATTTGGATATAAGAGTACATGAGACTGATTAATAAAATAACTTTCCTGAACTTTCTTTCTGCACTTCTTTTAACGATTTCAGACATTATGAATTAAATAGCTTAATTAAAAATCATCCCTTCTTATTCCCATGCTCATTAGCACACTCATGAATTTGATGTAATTTGTACAAATGATGATGGATGGATGGATGGATGGATGGATAGATAGATAGATAGATAGATAGATAGATAGATAGATAGATAGATAGATAGATAGAAAGAAATAATTAATTCCAGAATGTTTTAGGATTAACTGTAAACTTTCCTGTGTTTTTTTTTTTTTTTTTTTCATGCAGTGCCCCACTAACTGTCCTCCTGGGCCTAAAGGTCCTCAAGGTCTGCATGGCATGAAGGTAAATGAGCTTGTTTGACATTTTAAAGTCTATATTATGACAATATAGATGATGAGGCTTTATTACAGTAGTTCACTGATTTTTTTCTTTTTTTCTTTTCTTTTTTTTTTCTTGCAGGGTCACAAAGGTCGTTTTGGTATACTGGGGGCACCAGGAGACATCGGAAAGCTGGTATGGATCTTATATGTATTTTACAAGCAGAATAGTAGGAATGTGAGTGTTTAAACAAGAATTAGAAAAAAAAAAAAACTTGGTGGGTTGCAAGATTTTAAAGTGAGTTAAAAATGAATATACGGTATATATGTGTTTGCATGTACTAGGCAAAAATAGCTTCCAAATTGCTATAGGGCACAAATATTAAATGTTTTGGTTGAATGGCAAGGGACCTAATGCTACAAGGTTAGTTTCTAAAATTTTAGAGGGCCAGAGGGACAAAAAAAACAAAAACTTAAATAAAGATATCATAAACACACATGTATAAATACCTGTATTGTATAAATCATAAATACACTTGTAACAGTAAGGAATTAGTACAATTTGGTAAGTAACCAATGTATCAAAATCAGCAGCAAATGCAAAATGTCAACAAAAAAAAAAGGTGATTTTCTTACAATAACCATCATGTTGGGGCAGTGGTTAAGGTGTTGGACTACGGTCCGGAAGGTCCCAGGTTCAAACAGCACCACGACCAAGTTGGGACTGTTGGGCCCTTGAGCAAGGCCCTTAACTGCTCAGATGTATAATGAGATTTTTTAAAAATTCTAAGTTGCTCCTGACAAATGCTGTAAATATAAATGCTTGGATTATGTTGATGGATAGCTACTTTACATTCCACCGCAACATGAGCATAAGCCTAATAAATTGAGTTTGTAGTCACATATCTGTTGTTAAAATGTCTGCGATGCTCCTGCACCTCAATCTGAATGGGATCATTATATCCATTTACCCCCATGTCCACTTTTTCGAGTGTAACTTTACTTGTGGTTCACTTTCACATGAAGGAAAATGTCAAAATGTCAAAATTCCACCGTGCGAAGGGTGCTTCACATTTATACATGTGACAATATTAAATGACTAACAACCTATTTAATGTAATATAATGTCTTTTATAAATGTCATGTGTGCAGGTTTTGTCATGCAGAATGTTTTGCTAAATTCATGTTATCAGTAATTACGTTTCTTCTGACAGACTCCGAGGGTTGATTGAATTGGCAGTCAAGCAGGAAGAGACAAACAGTGTAATCATTGCTTGATGATGCAATGAAAGCGAAAAACAAATCTCAGCCATTTCTCTTCTGAACAGAGATATGTGTTGACAGATGCACCCAAACGGAATTTAAAAGTATTTTCTCAATATGCAGGGTTGCCAGGTCTTGGCAAAAATATCCATCTCAGCTACATTGGAGGAAGAAAAATTATTTTCTTTTCTTAAACTTTCTGTCAGATGATTTTCACTATCTCCAAGTATCACATTGTTCAGCAATACCTCCTAATTGTAGGACAGAAATGTTTCTGTATATACTTTTTTGTACAGAAACAAGTTATTCCAACTGGGACTACATGGAACAAACTGGTGCTAAAATGTGATTGATAATTCAGTTAAGTTTAATGTAATGCTGTCTGTTGGATTTATTGCATGATAGGGATGTACAGTAGCAGAATCAATTACATTAGACACCTTGCTGTTAATGCTAAATATTTCAAATAAATGAGAAAAAATAATAATTACATCACCATGTAAGCAAATTCTAAGAGTTCCTACATAGATAATATATGGCTTGCATTGCAAACATACAAACAAACAGTCTAACAAATTGCTGAGCAGTACACCCACTCATTCATCCAGTGGATTAGGCGTAATGAAGCCCTCAGAGGCACACCAGCAGCATTAATCTGTTTGGTGTGTGAGCAGTCAAGACTGGCTCAGTGGAAAAGGCATGGGAGGATGTCAGGTACTACAGGAGGGAAGAAGAGCTACACCGTATTAATCGTATTTAATGAGCACCCCACAGACAGCAGGACCGCCTCATGGGACTTGCAGGTTTTACTTTTATAGTTCATCGCATAGTGGTATCTGAGACCTGCCTAGAAATTAAAATATCCAGCCTTAGATGTTCACCTTGCTTTGTTTTGTGTGTTGTCTAACCAGAATGAGATTAGCAATTTGTTTTCGGAGTCACAGCAAAATAACGACTAATAAGGAAATCAATAGAGATTACAATCATTGGAGTCAGATTTGCTGGAGCATTGTAGTGCAATTTTAGATTAAATGTAAAACAAGCTTCTTCTTCTTCTTCTTCTTCCGAGTGAAGAATGAGCAGTCTTTTTATAATCAAGCAGTGATCATCTTCTTCATTTCATGCCAGAAACATTTTGTTCGCCCGTTGCTTTACTAACAAGCACTAACGTTAAATATACAAGAAGAGATTCATTTTCTGACTCTGCCTTTCTGTTTCATAGGGCACAAAGGGAGATGTTGGGATCTCTGGTGAGCAGGGAATACCAGGCCCTCCAGTAATGCACTCATTTATGTTCTATTGTCATATGAAAATGTTCAACTTTTACATTGCTTTTGAAGTATAGAGGCATTGTGCTAGCATTTCTGTCTTTATATTGCAGGGTCCACAGGGGCTCAGAGGCTATCCAGGAATGATTGGGCACAAAGGAGAGACAGTAAGTCATATAACACCTACAACTGCTGCTAAAATAAATGAAAAAACTGAATGCGTGATACACTGAAAAGGAGGCTGAGCACCAAGCACACTGCTATCCAAGTCCTTACAGAAAAAGCTCATACTTTATATAGGATAATTTTTTCAATATAAAGATAAAACTGTGTTAAAACAATATGTGAAAATAAATTACTTGTGAAAAAAATTAACATCCAAAAACAAATGAACCATGTCATATGTAAAAATAAACCCAAAATTCTTATATAGAAAAAAAAAAAAGAAAAAAAAAAAAATATATATATATATATATATACATGGAATAAAATTATAATGTGAAAAATGAACCCACATGACCTACATAGGAAAATGTACATACAGTAAACTGACTAATAATATAGGGGAAATATATGTGAACAATAAGACTGTTTCTGAATAAGAAAGTGTTTTTCTTTTTTATTATTATTTATTAATAATTACTGTCCAAAATTCACAGTGCAAAAGTCTTGAGCCAACCTGTATTTCTTCTTTTTAAATTAAATTAAAATATATAGCTTAAATTAAAGAAACAAACAAACAAATGTTTTACTGCGACAGGCTGCCTAAAGATACAGTTTAAAACATGATCATCTATCATCATCTGAGTTTCTTCCTGGTTCATGCCTTAAGTTAGATGTTTGTTTTTTTATGTTTGAATGATTCATAGGTCACTTGGTGGCTTAACAAAAAAAATATATATTCTTCTGAAACTGATCACACACAGGAACTTGACTGAAAACTTGCCAAAATGAGAGACAGAAAAGTATTTCAGGAAGCCTGGAGAACTATTCTTCAAGACTACATTAAAAATACAAGAAAGCCTGGCTCTTTGAAAGCAAAATATAAAAAATAAACAAAGGGTGGTTCAGGACTTTTGCACTGTACTGTACTGTACATTGAAAAAAGTGCAAAAAAACAAAACAAAAAAAGTGTAGGAAATAGTTGAAAATATTTTAACACACCTGGAAAATATGTGGAAAAAAACAACCAGAAATAATTGTGAGAAAAGTGTGAGAAAATGGCATGAAAAAACAAAACTGCATAATGTGCATAAGGAAAAAATCTAAATGTGAACAATAAAACCACCTGACCTACAGTTCAAGTGACAAATATACATATGTGTAAAAAGCACATGAATTAAAGCACAGTGTATTAATGTATTACATTCTACTCATACATATAAATACCTCTGCAAGCATTTTTATTGTTTTAGCAAACCAAGCCAGCTACTGTATAATACAGTACGCAACTATTTCAGTAATAGTATGTCCAATGATATTGCTTTAAAAAATGCACACATTAATACACACCCAATTTCCAGAACATCATCAATTCAAGTTGCATTTAATCTCAAGCTTTTCCAAATCACTTTATTCATAATGTCTCTTAGGGCCCTCAAGGCTACAAAGGTATTGCTGGACCCATTGGACTTCCTGGAATCCCTGTAAGTTTATAAATGCGGTTATACTCGATTTAGTCTCAATTTAAAATTATGAAAATCAAGTAAAACGTAAAAAAATCTCTTTCTTGTCTTATATAGGGTAAAGAGGGACCACGAGGTCCTCCTGGAGATATTGGAGAGAAAGGTGTTACGGTGAGTAGTGTTAATTAGGATTCTCCAAAATGTAACCATAGATTTCCTTTTCATTTGAATTAACAGTGTATTTTGTATAGGGTGACCAAGGCATCAGAGGACTGCAGGGAGGAGTGGGAAAGAAGGGAGAGAATGTGAGTAAAATCAAATATTTCGTCAATTATTATTATTATTATTATTATTATTATTATGCATTATAATATAACTATGCATTATAATTATAATTATAATGCATTATTTCATGCATTCCTCTAACAACATTTGTCTTTATGATTCAGGGTCTCCCAGGGATCGATGGCAAAGATGGTACCCCTGGCATCCCAGGAATTAAAGTATGGCCAACAATAATGCTACATGTTCCTAAGATAAAATCAGACCTAAATATCTCATTTTCAGCCAAGCTGAATAATTTTCAAATACATGTTTGATTTGTTGCTTAGGGTGCTGCCGGCCAGAATGGAAGACCTGGTCCACCTGGACATCAGGGGACAGCAGTGAGTACCTAGTCTACAGGCTGGTTTAATCCTTAGCAAGGCTTTTAAGGCTTTGCTACTGTACCTAACTTTGCTACTTTCACATAACACAGATGTGTCCACCAGGGGCAGTGTAGTGGTAGGATGACCATGTCTATGACTTGTTTACATTTTATTGTTTAAGATCACATTGATTCCACTTTAGAAATATTTAGAACCATATCACTCCAAAACCCTGAAACCGGCAGGAGCCTGGTCACTGAGTCTTGTCACAATGTTTTCTGGCATACAACTGAAGTCCATCTGATACACGTGCCCTAGGACATATTTTCACCCTTCTCACGTAGTCACCAAGTCACTCTGCGTTGTGTTTCCCTCCCCCACTTACAGCAATAACAACAGCGGAAAAGGAGGAAATAATTAACCAAAAGTGAAGGCATAGTTTCTGTACACTGATCCAGATTGACCCCTGTTGCCTGATTACTTTCGAATTTATACCACCTTGAAATTGCTTTCTCTCTCTCTCTCTGCAAACAATTCATCATCATCAAATGTGACTCTTATTCCTGGTGACTGGGATTAATGGAGCATGCTGGGTATTATCCACACCATCACTGAGCTGAGCACCCAGTGTAATGGAGGAGCCGTCTCGAGAAACCCAAGTTATCACTGTCTCTCGGGCGATTGCGTCTCGTCTGAGCGATCATCAGAGTGCCTCAGGTCTTACTTCTCTGACCTTTTTTCATTTTTTTTTTTTCCGTCTTAGGGTTTGCCTGGAGGACCTGGCACCAAAGGTGGCGTGGGTGCAAAGGTGAGAGGCTACTATGCCAGTTAATTCTCAGTAGGTGTAGTAATTTAGCCGCACAAAGGCACCTTCACATACCTGTTAAGAAAAAGTCAAAAACTCAATTCTGTTTTATTTTAACTGTAGGGTGAGCCTGGACCCAGGGGTTTGGTAGGAATGGCTGGTGCTCCAGGTCCTCAGGTATTAATTCTTGTTTGTCATTGAGTCATTTTCTATTTATAGTTTTCTATTTATTATTATTATTTATTCTATTTATTATTTATAATGTATTATCTACTGAATTGACTGGTTATTTATATAGGGGGAACCAGGGCCACCAGGAGAAGCTGGTATGGCTGGAGTTCCTGGACCAAAGGTGCCATCAGTTTTTCAAACCTGCTTTCTTGATAGTCTAACATTTTATTATATTATAGTTATTTGTTTGTTTGTTGAATATCAATTTAATACATTATTTTAACTTATTGACTGTCTCTGCTCTTCTCCTCCAGGGTGACAGAGGTGAGAGAGGACCTGTTGGGCTTCAGGGAATCGTTGGCAAAGCTGTAAGTCAATTTTGTTATTGTTGACATTAATAATGCACTTATTATAACAAAAATAAATTCTTCTGTCATATTTCTGTCCCGCTGTATATCAGTAAAAATTTTTTAAACCTCAGTATTTCTTATTCACATATCCTGAAATTTAATTTATGAAACCTTCGAACCCCTGTTCAATGACTGTTTATAGGGAAATAAAGGAGAAAGAGGGCCAATGGGTATACCCGGACCTCAGGGGATTCCTGGAACCAAAGGAGATAAAGTGAGTGACCAGATCATGCTCGTCTTCACATTCTGACAGAAAGAGTTTACGCGTAGAAACCCATTTTTAAACCTTGCAGTTAGATGTTCCATCCATGCAGTGGCGCTATTACCCCATGTATGCACAAAGCGATGCTCTGCCCTTTTCACCAGAAGATATTTTCCCAGCTTCTGGGTAATTTATGTCCTGGTTTGTCAAATAATTCGTTTCCTCAAAGATGAAATATCTGCCTATGGACACTTTAATGTTTGTTGTCCTTTTATCCGTAATATACTGGCCATTTAATGCAAGCTATTGGGCATCGCCATTGATAATTTAGAGTGGTATCCGGTTAAACAAAGACATTGTGTACAATAAAAAGCTTCTCCCTGAGCCATTACAGCTTGTGATGGATGTCCAATCTGCTCTAACTTCTTTCTTCAGGGATTCCAAGGCAAAGTCGGACCAAAGGGAGACTTTGTGAGTCAATGCTCAAATAAATAGATGACCATGTTTATGCAGCATAATGGAACTCCTACATCATAAAATACAACATAGAGTGACTGCATGAGAATTGATCGATATTTGTTGTCATACAGGGTGACCCAGGTGTAGAGGGATTGCCTGGAGAGAAGGGAGAAAAGGTACAAACATAATATATCTGACAAATCGGGAACAAAGGAATATTTATACATTATAAAGGAATATACCATTGAGTGTCCTTGTCTTAACAGGGACTCTCTGGTGAACCTGGCCCCAAAGGACAGGTAAGGAGAATGTAATCTGAAAATACTGTATTCATAATGTTATAACTTCCTCTGCATGAATAATAATAATAATAATAATAATAATAATAATAATAATAATGATTATTATTATTATTATTATGTCCATGAATTTATTTCCATTAGATTTTTACACAAAAGAAAAAAAATATTAATTTATATTCATGATCTACACCGATCAGCCATAAACATTAACAACCCTACCAGGTGAATTTAATAACATTAATCACCAACTATACAGCAGCAGAAGGATGCAAGTTTTTTCATTTATTTTAGCAGCAGTTGTAGGTGTTATATGACTTACTGTCTCTCCTTTGCGCCCAATCATTCCTGGATAGCCTCTGAGCCCCTGTGGACCCTCCAAGGAGCACTCAATGCTCACCCATGCCGACAGGGACCAAAGGCCAGCTTGTCTGGTCCAATCCCCCAAAATAGCCAATGCAGCATAAACCACTTAAAAAAAAGTAAATGCTGGCCAGGATAGAAAGGCACCAGAACACCCAGTGCACCACAGCTCAACATGCATTGGGCCCAACTGGCCATAAGCCCAAGATTGCTGATCAGTGGGATGCACCGGACAAACAAATTCTATTCAAAGAGGTCCCATCTGGCAACCCTCAACACCCAAAGCATCCGCTACCAATGTCCTGGTGCCAGACAACCACTGGTAGCCATTATAATGTTGATGGTTTTAATGTTACGGCTGGTTGGTGTATTGGGAATATCACATGTTCATCTTAGAGTTGTATCATCCAAAATTCATTTTAGAAATACTAAAGAGAAACTGAGAAAAGATCTGCCTGGTCCTTGTTTTTTGTGATATTGATTATTTACATGGAAAGTTACCCCAATTATTGTTTGAATGGTACCTCTTATTATAATTAACCTATCCATTTTAAGCAAATCATTAGGGTGTCCCTAATATCCATGCGGTACACTTTATTTAATTGGAAAAATCCCTAATGATGATTCTTTTAACCTTGTTACTTATTTAAATGCTAAATGAAGCTTTTGCCAAACAAAGACTGTAGCCTGGAATCGAAAAGGTGCTAAAAGATACCCAAAGTCTGTAAGACAAGTTGCTTCCTCTTATCGCTTTTGCTATAGCAGCTGTAAACGGTTATTCTGTATACTTGCTATGTCTGGAAGTTAATAAGGAAAAATAAAATCTCATTATGTTACAGACTTTTACGAAGCAGTGAAAGTAGAGTCCATTCCATGAAGTCTCTTTCACAATCCTTGCCAAATAATCGAGCCTCTTTAAGTAAATTTATTGCTATTATTAGCCTAAGACCATGTAGATTATCTGCCATAGTATTTCCTTTGACATAGTCACTACAATAGAAACAAGCTAATAAAAATCTTATCTGACTTACTGCTGGAAAGGCTGTTAGTGTTGGCGTTGTGGGAAATGAAACCATGCATTCTAACCAGTTTCATTCCATAATTGAACAGTGTCATGATAAAAAATGGGAATAACATTTGAAATATAAATTGCAGAGACAGATATAAGAATAATCCAGAAAGTTTTATTACTGTCCATCTCTACTCTTCTTCCCCCTGCTTTTCACTGACAGCAAGGAGTCAGGGGTGATCAGGGCTACAATGGTCCTACAGGTGATCCTGGAAAACCTGGAGACCAGGGTCCACTGGGTCTTCCTGGACCTCGAGGCCTCCATGGAGTGAGAGGTGCACCAGGCATGCCAGGAATACAGGGATCGTCTGTGAGTATCGGCCGCTCATTAATGTAATTTGTATAATTGTAAGCGATGTAATCAGTGTAATTTGGCTTTGCAAAACCTGGTGATATCAGAAATCAATACAACTGCTTATTTTGGGGAAAAAACGTTTATAAAAAAAAAAAAAAAAAACAGCATACAATGGATAGAACTGTACTGGTCAGTCCTGTTTGAATCGATTTTGGTTGTTGTTAAGTACTTTGTGTATTAGGAGTGTACAATTAATTATTTGGGTGTATAAAGGATGTATTTAAGTTTGTGCTTGCTGCAATCGGAAAAAGACAGAAAAATAACATTTAATTTAAACATGGAATTATTTTTCCATTTCTTGCTTTGGTTGTCTGCTTGCAAATTGCATATTGACTAAGCAGCCAGTTTAACAAACACAACAGTAAATAAACAGTCGTAAGCCTCAAAGATTATGAAGCGTGCTTTTCCTAAAATTCTGTACAGTTCTCAATAGTTTAATATCCAAACAAGTCGACAGGATGTACACATAATGAATTCAGAACAAATGTCAGCATTCAAAATGTCTGTCACATGGTGCTCAACTACATTCCAAGTTTTGAAATGACCTAATAAAATACAATGGTTAATAAGAAATTTAATCAACTGGTTGAATGAGTCAGTGATTATTTGCAATAAATAATGTAAATTTCTCCCTTTTCTTATTGGGGTAACCAGATACACATTCGAAATAAACAAACTATATACCATGCATCACAAAAACATTCATTTTCTTTCGTAATTGAATTAAAAAACTGAAACTCTCATGTGTACTAGATTCATTACATCTAAAATTAAATATTTCGAACCTTTTGTAATTTCAATGATTACAGCTCATGAAATTCAAATCATCAAATCCTGTTTCATTTCGAGTTTGAGTAAATTATAATTCATATAGTATAAATACCATGTCTGTCTGAGTCTAGTTAAGTACGTGCATGGGGAAGAGTTCTAACTTGACAGTTGCCCAGAAGATGATAACTGATACCATCTACAAGAAGGGAAAGCCACAGTAGGTGCTGTATCGAAACATATTCAATTCAATTCAATTTTATTTGTATAGCGCTTTTAGCAATTGTCATTGCCTCAAAGCAGCTTCACACAATCA
>JAQMYG010000021.1:8929866-8946406 GCA_030014215.1 Clariallabes teugelsi
CATTTATACTGTGTGTTAGGTGGCAGGCAGGTCAGCTATAACAGTTGATGTTAGTTGATGTTAATATGGAGTCCATGGAAAGTTCATGGAAAGTTGACTGGAAGGTGGAAGGAAAATTTGCACAAGCAAAAGGAATGACTGCAGTCTTAAGAAATTAGTCAAGAAAAGCCAATCCATGACCTTGGGAGAACTTCACAAGGAGTGGAATAAGGCTGGAGTCAGTGCGTCAAGAGCCATCATGCAGGGACGTCTTCAGGAAACTTTTGCATTCCTAGTTTCAAACAAGATCAGTAGCATCTTACATTGGCTGGGGTGAAAAAGAACTGGACTATTATGCAAAGTCCTCTCTTCAGACGAAAGTAAATGATGCATTTCATTTGGAAATCATGGCACTAGAGTGGAGGAAGAGTGGAGAGCCACAGAATCTAAGTGGCCTTGAAGTTCAGTTTCCATAGTTGGTGATGAAGGGTGGGTGCCATGTCATCTACTGGTGTTGGTCCACTGTGTTTCATCAATTCTAAAGTCAACTCAACCATCTACCAGGAGATTTTAGTGCACTCCATGCTTCCGTCTCCTGACAAGCGTTATGGAAATGCTGATTTCCTTTTTCCAGCAGGATCCACAATGCCAAAACTATCACTAACTGGTTTGCTGACTGTGATGTTACTGTGCTTGATTGGCCAGCCAACAAGACGAATAGGAGAAATAATGAACCCAACAATAAAGACGAGCTGAAGGCTGATATCAAAGCAACCTGGTCAACAATGCCTCAACTCTGCCATAGGCAGCTCGCCTCTATTTATTCATGCTAAAAGTGTAATTCATGCTAAAACACACACACACACACACACACACACACACACACACACACACACACACACACACACACACACACACACACACAAACATATAGGGTCACACCAGTGATGTATCTGAAATTCATTTGATTTCTTTAGTTTTAAATGATATATTTAATAGTCAGTGTATATGAAATATAGAACAGCTCTTGGCAGAGAGCTCAGACTTCTGAAATCAATGCTATGATGTTAATATATTCAGTGAAAATTGACAGTTAAGAGAGCATTCCTGCAGTATCGCTTCTCCTAATCTGCATATGTCACTCTCCCGCTTCCTTCATCTCTCTCTCTCTCTCTTAGGGTCGTGATGCCTCAGATCAGCACATCATCGAGGTGGTCCTGAAGATGCTGCAGGGTGAGTATGATTATTTCAGAAAAATGTGAGATTATCTTGCACTGCACATTACATCAGCTGCGATCACGGACGGATAAAAGAGAGCAGCTTGAATGTATGCTGCTAATCCATGCTTTGTATCCATAGAAATGAACTAATGTGGAACTCATCACTCCTGAGAGACATCTTGGCTGCCAAACAGCACAAATAGTGCAGACTGCAGCACTATTTTTTTTCCTCTTTATTTTGAATCGACTTTTTTTTGTGCTCCCTCCATCCCTTCGTCTCAGTTTACACAGGGTTTGTAAGCTTATCCTATTTTGCTTGAGATGACCACGGCTGACTCATGATAACTTCTGTTAGCCCTTATCATTTCCACATAATCCTGCCTTTGGCTTTAAATCTCGCTCACACACACGCACACACACACATATACACACAATTTGAACAAAAACAGCTTGTGAAAGGGGAAGATGGCATCTTTCTTGCAGCGAGGATGATTAGATTTGGTCACTGAGACCTCTTGGCAGAGTGTGTATGACGACACACCTGGTCAACTTAATATTATCTTAGCACTTATGCATTGGCCAAGATAAACCACTTGATTTTTTTTTTTTTTTTTACTTTTATATAAATAACAAGAACAATCAGCCACAATATTAACATCACAGTCAGGTAAATTGAATAATATTGATTATATTAATTATACAGTATATCAGTAAACTGGTGACAGGATCATGGACACCCAATGCACTACCTTTTTTTTTTTTTTAATAGCCATGGGTACTAATGGGTATTAAGTTAGGTTAAGTTAAGCCTTTATTTGTCACATATAAATTACAGCACAGAGAAATTCCTTTTTTGCATATTCCAGCGTAACTGGGGTCAGAGCCATGATACAGCGCCGCTGGAGCAGATAGGGTTAAGGGCCTTTCTCAAGGGCCCAACGGTAGCAACCTGGTAGAGTTGGGGCTCAAATGTGGGCTCACCTTCACTGTTCTTCAGTGCCTTAGCCCTCTGAGGCACCACTGCTAAGGTTTATAAAGTCAGGTCCATAAATGTTGCATTAAACATAAGTTGTTTGGCATTTGACCTCTGTACATCACCACATTGAATTAGAAATGAAACACTCAAGTTGAGTGAAATCTAGTCTTTCAGGTTTAATTGAAGTTTTAATTCAGTCTGATAAAAAATGTGACGGTAAGGAATTACATCCATTTTCATGCACAAACACCCATTTTGGCGGGGCTCATAAATAATGGAACAAACTAATATAATTATAAACATAATCCTTGGCTTTGATACTTGGATGAAAATCCTTTCAAGTCAGCAAGTCTGTAACCCATGAACATGACCGAATGTTGAGTTTCCTCCATCGACCTGCTTTGCCACGTCATCACTGCAGCTGCATTCAGTTGCTAATTTCTGAGTGTTTTTCTGCCTTCAGTCTTGTCTTCACTGTGTGAAAAGCATGCTTTGTTGAGTTTAGAGTAGGTGACTGACTTTGCCCATCCCATTTCTTTCCCTTGGATAGCTTTCACTGTATGTTCTGGGTCATTATCCATCTGCAATATGAAGTGATGTCCTTTGCAGCATTTGGTACCCTGCTACTTTTATCAGGAATCAGTTCTTCATTAAACACCGCTGACCTGCTTCCATTGACAGCCAAACACACTTATGTAATAACATTCTCCCCACCGTGTTTGACAGGAAAAGTGCCTGTAATTCCTGAATGGTTAATGCCACACTTGACACACTTGAAGTCTTGACTCTTCCCTCTCATCCTGAGTGTTTCTTTTTATTTCAATTGAGTGCGGTGGTGTATAGAGGCCAAACGCCAAACCACTCGTCTTTGTTCCATAATTTATGGACCCGACTGTATAAAACCTGGACAATAATGAATGGTAATTTGGCCTTGAGCATTCAGGAAGGCTTGGGTCGTTTTCTCTTAAGACGAATGCTTTGTTAAGCCTCATATGAAAAAGATTAACTGTACTTCCTGTAGGTTTGGAGCTGCTTGTACACACAATACCCATGCACAACATTTCAATTATTTTTTTATATAACATTGTGCATGTGGACGTTTCTCTTCAATTTAGACCACATGTTAAAATCAGGCCTTGGATGTATGTTCATCTATCTGTTTCGCGTGGTTTAAAATGTTTTACTTGACATATCTGAATGGTAAATAGATAAATATCTCTAATTTATGGTATTGAACCCATCATCAACACCTGATATTTTACCCAATAATACAAATAGTGATGACCACTCTACTGTATACTCTCTTATTTCCATCAGAAAGGTTATCTGCTTTAGCAGTGAGTGCAAAGAGGGCAGCACTAGGAGGAGCTGGAGTCATGGGACCACCAGGACCTCCAGGACCTCCCGGAGCTCCAGGTCCTCAGGGAGCCCATGGCCTTATTGGTGCTCGAGGCATCCCTGGTATGATTGGAGCTGCAGGCCAAATCGGCAACACTGGCCTTAAAGGTAAAGTTTAGTTTTTTCGCTAAAATTCTGTACTGCTTTACTTATTTCTGTTCACACTGATGTTCTGTTCATATGAGTATTGTATTTTGTTCATATTCCTTATTGTCTTTTCTGCACTATATCTTACAGGAAAGAGAGGTGCAAAGGGAGATAGAGGAGACTCTGGTCGCCCTCATCCAGGTCCCCCAGGGCCACCTGGCCTTCCAGGTAATGAGGAAACCATTTATTTTGTATATACATTTCTTTTATCCTTGCATAGTTACTGTATTTTACTCTTTTTCATGAACAGAGAAGTTTGCAAGAACAATACAAGGTGGTGCGGAAGTTTCTTTTTACATAGTTTCAATATTTTCAAATATTAAAATTGTTAAGGAGGCAGGGTCGCCAAAAAGGCAAGGTAACATAAAGCATAGCCTGGCTATGCAGAGCACAACAACCAAAAAATAGCCAAAACCACATAAACAAACAAAAGGCTTGTTAATGTCTAGTTAAATACAAGGCAAGGAGAGATAACAAGATTGGAAGTCCAGGCTTTATACAGGAAGTGTGCTAATTGGGAACATGTGGTTGTAGTTAACAGTTTGGTGATGATGGGGTGGTGATGTGTGTGTTTGGAGGCGGGGGTGGTTTGAGCACATCATGTGACAAGGCATGTGGGTCATTATTTGAGGAATATGGGAAATGGAGTTTGTTTTAGACTTCCACTCATTGTCTATACCACTTTATCCTGTATACAGGGTCACTGGGGGGCTTGGAACCTTTCCCAGGAGGCTTAGGGCACGGTGTATATTAACTGAATATGGGTACCTTGTGTTTACAGAAAGATTTTCTTGAAGCATAGATGTAGCCATGCACACGTTCACTACTTTACATGTTCATGAACGAATGAGTGAATGTCCCACTCTCCCTCAGGTCCTCCTGGTCTGGATGGAGTTGCAAAAGATGGCAAACCAGGAGAAAGAGGCCCGCAGGGTACAGCCGGTCAACCGGGCCATCCCGGAAAAGCGGGTCCTCCTGGCCTACCTGGCTTCTGTGAAATGGCAGCATGCCTGGCGGCGTCAGCTTACACTTCCCCACGACTCCAGGAAGCTGGCACAGTCAAGGGACCATCCACTTAAAGCCTTCAAACATCAGAAATATTAAAAAGAGACCCACAGCCCTTTCTTTCATGGGACATCATCATCATGATGCAACGGTTCTGAGTGACTGAATTTGCGGTTTAGTTTGACAATTTTGTGTGTGTGTGGTTGTGTGTGGAGAAGGGTGGTGATTAGGGTTCATCAAAAACTGTAATCTAGGCTCGGCGCCGTCTCACCATGAGTGCAATGAGATATGAAAATGTCATCATTAGGACATCATGATGACAATGAGGTCCTTGGGAAGCCTTAACTCAGAGACTGAAATCTAATCCCTGGTGCTGTTTCGTTTTTTGTAGTGGTCACTACATATGTTCTTAATTATAAGAATCTATGAAGCTTATGTGATATAATGAAACAAGACATGGCCGGAATTTCACAGCAAGGTTTACCCGTGTTAATATTGATAATAATAAAAAAAAAAAAAAAAATACAAAGTCCCAGAAGAATAGTGTTTAATTTTTGTAACTTATTGCTAAATACCTCGCGGAAACGTCTTTAAGCTTATAGTTGCTGTGTACATTACGCACCTCTCTATTAGCTTTTAAATAAACAACCGATTCTAACCTATTCCCTTTGCCCATCCAATAATACTGTAAATTCTTTGTAAATGATGCAAGTGTGCTAATTCTGTAGCAGTATGAATCGAAGCGGTTTACAATATGGACAGGAACCTAAAGTTAATATAGTCAACCTTCAGAAGAACTGATTATTCACAGTAACATCCTATTTATTTGGTTCATCTGTAAAGACTTTGTTTTCATGGTTCATATGAATCAATAAAGAGGAACCTTTTGTAAGACTGAATGTTCTTCTGCATCTTGTGAAATTTCAAAAACAGAAAGAACCAAAAGGGCACGACCGCAACGACTTTTTTTAAAAACCTTTTTTTCTTTTCATTTTTTCCCCCCCTTATGCTTTCTTTACATATTCTTCCTGGAGAAAATAAACAAAATGCATCCATTTAGACGTGCAGCCTTATTTCATGGTGGAAAATAACCAGCTTTAATCCCATTAAAGTGCGCGACCCTTAGGGGGTTATGATGAGCCTTGCTGCATGTGGACAAGATAAGTGAAGAAATGTAAGTGCGCAAAAAAAGAAAAAAAAAGAAAACCACATTATGGTCTCATGCTGGAAAGGAAAGAAATGGCTGGTTTTTGTATGGCAAGATGGATTTCCAAATGTGGTTCAAGCAGCTCTGTTAAGCCAGGTAGATGCTGAAATGCATACTACTGCACATTGTGTACAGATAGAGATCACTGTTAATTTTTATTTTTTAAATAATTGTTTTTATCCACAACACGGTGGCTCAATAAACAGCAGGATTTTTCATGTGCTTCATGCATTTAAGGATTATGTGAATCAATGCAAATTCATGAACAAAACGAGGTTCAATAGAACACATTATAAATTGATAGTTTTTGTTTTGTCTGTTTTTTACATAATTTACAGTAGGTGCATATAATTACATTACAGTAGGTCTTGTTTGTTATGAGCATTTCTTTTAAAGTTTGCCCCCAGAATGCAATTAGAAAATTAGTAATCAATGCAAAAAAAAAAAAAAAAAAAAAAATGCATTCAAAAGTTTCTCTCTTTTCTTCTCATGAAATTGCCATATTACAGGTTCAGTTCTGGCTCAGCAGAACTGGATTGCAATTTTGCATGATATGAGGGTTGTGGAATTTGAATTGTCCTTGTGCTAAACTTTATAGTTTTTGTGCAGAGCAGGAACATTTATAACAACAAAGATCTATGGAAATGTACTTATATGTACCCTAATTTTGACTTAAGACAGACTTGGAAAAAAAACATTTATTTATTTAGAACCTATCCCAGGGAACTCAGACTCCAACCCAATGCACACACACGTACCCACTGAGACACCCATTCACACTACATGCACATCGGAAACACCAGTCAGCCAACAATGCATCTCTTCAGACCTTGAGGTGGTTCAGAGTTCACGTAGGAAGGCCACACGGAGATGGGGAGAACATGCACACCTATGTTCCACACACTCACTGTACACAGATTGGAGATGAGATTCAATTCCCCAACCCCGGTGGTGAAAAGCGACAGTGCTACCCACTGAGATTAGAATAAAACACTGGCATTTGAAAAGAAAAAAACAATCACGAAAGTCCACATGGAATCTTCCACTAATCATACTGTCATCAAAATATATCCTTAAGAGTTAGCAGAAACTTATTTTGTGTTGTTGCTATGTAAAGCACAACCTTCAGAAATACTTTAATTTTAGAGTGGGTGAAGAAACTTTCCCAGGACTTTTTCAACAACTCTGCAACGATCAATATATGTTACTGCTTAAACGGTTACTATTGGCATTTCAATGAACAAATCCATAGCAATCTGCTTTAAAAAAAGAACTTTATTGTGTTTTGTTAAAAAAAAAAAAATTGCACAAAACAGCTAACACATTAATGACACAAATGGATCTATATGTAATGGTGGCATTTAAAAAAAAATAGCTTTTTAGTAGGCTATTATAAA
The DNA here is from genome assembly GCA_030014215.1 of Clariallabes teugelsi. NCBI lineage: Eukaryota > Metazoa > Chordata > Actinopteri > Siluriformes > Clariidae > Clariallabes > Clariallabes teugelsi. The sequence goes on from JAQMYG010000021.1 coordinate 8,937,196, forward strand.
GCGTTTAAAATGAAAGGACAAACGGCAACAATTTACTGTTATTTAAAATACTTTAGTGGCCATAACAATGTAAAAGTGACCAGCGCTTGAATTTCACTGAAATTCAACAAATAAATGAAAAGTACAAAGTGGATGGTGGCATTAAAGATGAAAATGATTTATAATTGCACTATGCATTAATTTTTACGTTTGATTTGAACATAAGTTAGTCCCAGGTCTGAGAAAATCCGACAAAGCATGCAAGCACACACAAACACAAATTCCTGTATCACTGTACTTGTAAGGACCATGACTCGTACTCATGTGACCTTTCTCTTTTACCGGTCCTAAAAATGAAACATGCTAAATTATGTTACATATTTGAAGGCAGGAGAAGCTTAACAAACCTAATAAATGGCTACTTTAGTAATTGAACTGCATACGGAATGTGAGGACATCTGGCCATCTGATAGGTACAATTACAAGTATAGATATAGAAACACTTTGTGGCAGACGGGATAAAGTGCTGATGGTAAACTTATCCCGTTGGAGCCTGGCTGACACTGCAGTGTGCTAAACGGCATGGGATCAGAAAAGCTTTTATATTGTGGGATGAAAACACTAAACCGTAGATGATAGTGAAGCACCTGGCTTTCTCATGATGGATGATGGAAATTCTAGACGACGAGAACAGGTCAAAAGCGAATTATTCCAGAATCAACATTACGTTTTAGCTCAAAGCGGTTGACGCTATCAAAAAAAAATAAAAAATTCAAGTCTAAAAGATATATTAAGTGGAGGAGGTCTGGAATGTCGAAGTACGCGGTCGTAGAGAGAGAGAGAAAGAGAGAGAGCCCTGACATAAGACTTAAATAAATAGGATGGTTTCCAAAGTATGAAATCTGACTTAAAATTAACTTTCATTTATATAAATTCAACCAATTTACAAAAATCTCATTTTTTAAATTTACTTCCTAGCGCTATTACAAATACCACAGTATCCGAGATGACGATTCAAAGATAAGGACTGAAATCCTGACGCCGATCTATTAAATGTATCATAAAAAGCCATTACATATAAATACAAATATGTACAACACAAGGCCTCAGAGGAAACATGAATAATTATATCCTATTTATACCTTTCCACCAAGCTACATCATATTGCTAGGAGAGTGGCAAGTTTTTAACAGAATGCAATATTTGGTCCGAATTTAAGATCGATTACTGTTTGGGGTGTTACGATGAAACAAAAATAGCGAGAACTTCAGCAGCTGCCATGAAAACCCAACAAAAACCTGGTTAATGATTTGCGAAAGCATTTCAGTATCAAAAATATGGTGCAAATAGTAAACATTGGCTAAAAAAGAACCAAGCTGGTTTCACACTGTGATGTGTGTGTGTGTGTGTGTGTGTGTGTGTGTGTGTGGTGGATGCAGTCGTGACAAATGGATAGTGTTGCGGCAGGTTGGGCACAAAAGTGGATGCAGCTCTCTGGAGAGAAGAAGGAAGAAATTTTTTTATTAGTTCTTCCATCTTTCTCCAAGCAAAATACCATGCCTCCTGCCCTGCTAATGGCCGCGCGCAGCAAAAGCGTCACGCGGAAGTTGAAAGCGCTTGAACTTCGGATGATCTTGTGCGCGTCGCACCGGAGATAATGTGTTTAAAATCACAGCTGTAAATTTTCTGGGAGCAGTGTGAAACCAGCTTCATAGCTGAACTTAAAGAGACAGCACCATTATGGCCAGTGAACCAAGAATAATATGTTTAAGGTAGTGATTGTCCAGAAGGGGAAAAGTTCTTTGTGCTTAGGGTCCTTAATCCAGGAGTTTTCAGTCAAGCATCTGCAAAGAAATAAGTTGAAATCAGAGAGTGGATTCACACTAGCCTTAGCACTAGTGGCCGCAGGGAATATTTTGGCAATGGGTACCCTTTTAAAATAGCTTATGAACCAATCTGGCCCAGCCATCACTATATTAACAGAAATGCCCTTTTGTTCCACTGGTTCCTTGTGGATCACATCAAAGGCATTGATAAGGCAGATTTGGTATTGTTGGTCTTTGGCTCTTGTCTCATTCTCAGATACTCTCTCTAGTACATGGGCCCTTTCATTTGCGGGCCCTTTGGACTGTAATCCACGGGTCCACTCATGCAGTCAGACGGATGGCAGCGGCCATCTTTTCCCTTTGATCCAGGGGGTCCTTGTGGTCCAGGAATGCCAGGGATGCCCTGTTGGCCTGTCGGGCCTGGTGATCCCATTTTTCCATAACCAGCGGGTCCAGGAACACCTAAGCGAGGCAACAAATGAGAGTGATGGGAATTGGATCAAAGGATAAATAATCAAATAGGTCATAGTTAGGTCAGAGAGACTGTATGTGTATAAGAAGTTTTCTTTAAACAGATATACAAGGAGTCTCCAGTGTCAATGCTTTGTCATTGTCAGCAACATTTGTACCGCTAGTAACGTAATGTTATTGACATTGGTAACTGTAATTAAATTACAGGCATTTAAAATGTACATACAAAATGGGTTACATTACTGCGTTATCAGTCAGGAACAGGCTGCAAACTGCCTAAAGATACAATAATATAACTGTTTGTTTTATGGAACAACCTCGGCAGCAGCCTCATTTCCCCTCTCGTCTGTTACAACCAATCAGCTTTCAGCGTCACCAGTATACTAATCACCGGCCTGATCATCTGACATCATCTGCACCTGTTTCTCACTGTGTGGCTTAACAACCAAAAACATTTCTCCGAAATTGCTCAGGTAACAGGGACTGGGCTGAAAATGAGAGACGAAGATGTCCTTCAGGAAGCCTGGAGAACTATTGCTCAAGACTACATTAAAAATCCAATAAAATCGGACTCTTTGGAAACAAAATATAAAGAATGAGCGACTTTTGTATAGTACTGAGATATTCAAGAATTACTCATTCTGATTTAAAGAATATATTCCTACATTATTACATTATTGTTTCATGACCATGTACCAAGTATAACCTCGAATTCTTAAGATTACAGATGAAGTTTGTACCTGGAGCACCAGGGGGTCCGCTGTCTCCCATCTCTCCTATACCTTTATCTCCTTTTTCTCCCTTGGTACCTGGAGGACCTGCAGTTGCAAATGGACAGTCGTTCTAGTCAGTATTCCAGCATTCAGCTTAAAGAATAGTTTGTCTAAGAAAATAATAAAACTGGAAAGTGCTGATGTTACCCTGAGGGCCCATAGGTCCTTGTCTTCCCTCTCGGCCGAGGTGTCCCGGGCGACCCGGAAGCCCTGGAGTCCCCACTCTTCCTGGAGTGCCGTCTTTGCCTGGGGGTCCGGGTCTGCCCGGGGGTGCTACCATTTCCACTGGCATCTGCATGCGCGACATGTAATAGGCCATTCGCTCTGAAGAGATGAGAGCAGTAAGCATTAGTCAATGACAAATGACCCTAATACAAACAAACGGAAGCCACATAAAACACAGTGTGCCGCTCCAAGTCAGAATAATGACATTACCAGGCTCGCTATTGATTTACAAATCATTTCAGCGTTAATTTTACGTTCTCGGTCTTCATACTGGCATTTATTACAAGTATTACAAGTCATTTTCTAATTTCATTTATGTACAAATTTCTCGTTTCACTTTATCCTGGACTATTTAAATTGCGTCTCACCGTCAAAGATCTTGATAACCTGCTGTCTGATGAAAGACCTGACCTCATCATAGTTGACAACAGCCTAAAAGAAAAAAAAAAAGATAAACAAGCTGTCCAGGTCACATCAAAACCAATATCACACTTCCTACAAATCTTATTTGCACTTGGATGAAAATCCCAAAGCACGGACAAAAAATAAAGATGCGTCTTACATCGTTTCCTGGCATTCCCGGTGATCCAGGAGGTCCGGACTGTCCAGGTGATCCAGGGCTTCCTCTCTCTCCACGAGGGCCCATAGGTCCCATTATACTCATTTCAGTGTCTTTGGAGGAATATGCTGCTCCTCCAGGGGGTCCAGGACGACCCCGTTCTCCTGGTGGACCTCTCAGGCCTGGACTTCCTGCCTCACCCTGCAGGAGGAAACAGACCGTTTAAAATGTCGAATACGTCATTTTGTTCATTAATATTATATAGTATATAGAGTATATTTCCCACGGCATCCCGTCGCTGCCTTGTTGTCTGATTGTGTTCACCTGCTTTGTATTAGCTATTGATCACTTTGCCCTTTTCTGTCGTGTGTGTCACTGTTCTTTTCAAGTCTTTTTTTAAGACTGCATTTTGATTAAGTCTAAGACTGTGATCCCTAGATCAGTATTCTCCTTCTCCACTTACTTTCTGAAATTATTTAACTTTACCTGCCTGTGTTGTGACCCCCAGATAGCCTTACATTACAATTCTGGGATTTGTTCCAATAAAGCATACGCTTTGCATATTAAATAAAGCTTTTTGAACTTGTGAAGTTACAAAAAAATCTATAATTTGCTGTTTATTTGTATAATCCCTTAGATTTTTATGTGCCATTTCCAGCAGTGTACTTCTGCAGGTTGGAACACAGTGCACTCGAAGAATGATCACTTTCGCAGTTTTTAAACATGTTTTTAAATAACGACTACACTTAGAACGTTTTACTTCCTGAAACTGTTCAATTTTCTGTAGTAGTGCATAACCCCATCTCTCAATTAGCTCCCATCTCTATACTCTTTCTAAGAATACTAATAATAAAGTACGGTATGAGAAGGCATAAAAGAAGTAATAAAGTACAGTATGTTTAACAGAAGGCAATGCAAACAACAATAAATATATTACTCTACAGTAAATAAAATTGAATAAACTTATTATGTTAAATGATTTTTTTGAATAAACACCAACATGCAAGTCAGAACAGTTATTATGGTGAAACTGGAACGCAATCTAATACCAAACACGGCTACTTTTAAGCTCAGTGCTCTGCAGTGAGACTAATATCTGCAATCACTCAGTATGAGCGTGAGGCTGAAACATAGCTGGAGGAGATGCGTGATGGGTGCACTATATAAAAGAAGGGAAAGAAATACACACATACACCCAAAAACAAGCAAACTAACAAAAACTAAAAACATACACACCTTCAGCCCTTGTAGACCGGTTTCACCTGACACACCTGGTGTTCCCTTAACACCAGATTAATAAAAGGAGATCATTAGTCAATTTGAATCTTTTGATAAAGAACTGAGAGGAAAAAACAAAACAAAAACCAGGAGCAATAAAAAGCAAGACTTACATCTTTTCCTGCTGCACCATCACTGCCTGGTTCTCCCTGAGACAAATCAAAAGCAAACATGCACAAAATCTTCAGTTTCATAAATACTGTAATGTTTTTACGTATGAGTTATAAATAACTATAAGTATCACACCATCTGTCCTGGATGCCCAGGAGCCCCTGGAGGCCCAGGCATTCCTGGCAGTCCTCTTTCTCCGGCCTCCCCCTTGTCACCTTGAATACCCTGTGTGTTAAACATAAGGAGAGTCAGCGGGGTTTATTCTGGAAACACGCGTAATGTATTCTAATAATACGAGCCTATTATTAGCATGTTAAACTGTCTTGTTTGGCTTGATCACTTACCGTGCCGGGAGCTCCAGCTGGTCCTGGGGGACCTGCGGGACCTGTCGAACCCTGCGAAGGGAATTAAGTAAACACTTAATAGAGCATATGCTGTCGTTTGTGCTTCTATTTATTTATTTATTAATTAATTTATTTATTTATTTAAGAAGGAAGGCATTCTTCAACAGTTACCAAGTGTCCCGGAGAACCAGGTGGTCCTTGTGGTCCTGGTGGACCAGGGTCACCCTGCAGGAATGAAGCAAAGACAGTAGAATACAAATCAGTTTTAGGATTTATGAAGAGAAAATACAACCGAATGACCTCCAACTCTGAGACGAAGTACAGTAGGTTCACACACTCGCGGTTTAAACTATGGTGAGGCCCACTGTTGATTATGAAGGACTGTAACCGGTGTTTAATTACGCCTATGTAACTAATAAACATAACAGACCTACTGTACAGCATAGCGCAGTTAATAATGATTCTTGGGACATGGATATTCCTTCTTCAGTCCTTATTTTCTATACCATATCCAGAGAGAGCACAGCCAATCGACTCTTTAGAAAAAATGTAGAAGCTGGAGCCTTATGGGAAAACAAAGCACCATATATATATATATATATATATGGTGCTTTGTTTTCCCATATACATATATATATATAAATATAAAGACACTTAGTCCCTGTCAAACCGAAGTGCTTTTTCGCTTGCATGACCAATCCAAGCTTATGAATACATTTAGTGCATCAATTCACTGTACACTTTCCTTTAATGACTACTCTTGCCATAAAAGTAAAGTCTACGTGCTCTGACCATCATCACACTCTCTATAAAAACTATTATTTAAATGCCATAGTTAAGTTTGATGGACAGAAAGAAAAAAAAAAAAAAACAGAACTCACCTCAAGTCCTGACCTTCCTGCTGCTCCGGGTGGGCCTTGAGATCCAACCTCTCCCTGTAGAACACAAAGCAGGGGAAAAACTAAGGAAAACAAAATACTTCCAATTCACAAACTAGGTGACGCATTAATGGAAATTAAAGGGGCATTTCGCTTCCGGATCTGGAGATTAGTTTATGTGCGAATAAAAATGATTAAACCATTTCTCACTTTTAGTCCTGGCAGGCCTGTATGTCCTTTTATGCCCTTGAATCCCTGCCATGAGGAAAAAACACCAAATCATCAGCATGTAACATGCAGACGCACAGGCGAACAAGCCATCTGTTAAGTTTAAATCTGAATTTTTCAGAGGCTTTAATGCCCAGACGTGATGTTCCATTAATTTGCTACTGAGATACAAGATTAAAAATAGACGAAGGGATGAAGATCCTCAAGACATACCGGGATTCCCCTAGGGCCGATTTGGCCAGGTATACCCGGATCACCCTGTATGTGGAAAATATCATTATTATTATTATTGTTAATAACAATAAAGATAGTTTGAAGAAAAACAGCACTAACAAATTGACAAAAACCAAATACAATAATAAGTAGATAGGTAAATAAATAGGGAAAATGATAAAGTTGTACTGGGCGTGTTCAAGTCAAACCGGGACATGATGAAATTTCTGATGAATAAAGGCGTAAAACAGATTCACATATGCAGAAGACTTAGCCGCAGTAAAATATTTGAAGTGCGCCACATGACGTGAAGCAAGCAGTCCGATCACGGCTCCAGAGTACTGAGAAATCTTTCTACCTTGATGGTGTCCAAGCGCTAGTGAAACACTGGGATAAGTGCATTAGTGTAGCAGGGGGTTATATAGAGAAATAAAGGGAGTTTTTACTTTCAAAAAGCCCCGGTGTGACTTGAATGGCCCTCATACTGTATATAAATTCTACAAATGTTAAACCTGGACAAAAGACAAAAACAAAAAAAAAAGGATGAACATTTTAAACAAGGAACGTGACAATGTATAATTCTATACCCTCATCCCTGGTTTTCCATCTTTCCCATCAAGTCCTTCCATTCCAGGTGCACCCTGTATAGATAGAAAGCCAAGCACACATAAACAAGTGCAATTAGTTACAGATCTCTCCAGGGCAGGGACACTTCAGGTTGTACATCTTCACTAAATACTTCCCCAGGACATCGGTGTATCCTCTGAAGAATGCACTGCCGTGTCAGCTTTACATATGCTGCAGTTTCAGAGATTGTCCTCCTGCCTTACCTGCAATCCTGGGCCTCCAGGTGGTCCCGGAGGGCCTGTAGGTCCCTGTGGACCCTGAAGTCCTGGAGTTCCCTAAAAAAAATTAAAAAAAATAAAAAACAGCAAGAATCTGATTAAGTTACATGGAGAGGAGGCAGTGAAGACAGTAAGGTATGCTATAATGCGATTTAAAAATGTTGATAATCATAGTATCATGTGATATAATAGATCATTATATGTATGCGATATATATGCTAATGATTTAAGGAAAAGTACGAGACGTGCAGATTAGGATGCGCTTTCAATTGTGCCTGGAGTCTACTCGCGATTCAGCACATAAATCTTCAATTCAATTAAAAAAAACCTAAAAACTAATATAATAGTCCTGCTTACCGAATCTGCCTTTGGCCCTGGTGGTCCGGCAGGACCGATTTTTCCTGGAATTCCTGGGGGTCCCTGAACATGTAATTTGCTGTTAGTCCACGAGAGAACCTGAGATATATATATATATAATACAATGAAAATAACACCTCAGACATGTATTTCTACCTGCTGTCCTGGGAATCCTGGGGGTCCTGCGAATCCCTATAAAGGAACAAAAAACAAGACAGATACAACATGGATTGCTGAAAACAGTTTGACAAAGTCGTGCTTTCTTTCTTTTTTTCTTTGGAAAAAAGCTGTTCGATACAAGTTGTCTGAGCGATACATTCTTACCTGATCTCCCTTTGGTCCTATGGGTCCTGTCAATCCTGAGTCTCCTTTGGTACCCTACACACACACACACACACACACACACACACACATACACACACACACACACACACACACAAACATCTTTACATGAAGCTTAAATAAATAATATGTCAAGTGTATAGCTGTGTACATAACACTGTACAGAAGTGATAAACAGAAATCTATAATCATGTTTTCTTACAGGTGGGCCTTGTGGTCCCTGATGACCTGGAAATCCTGGGGGGCCCTGCAGGTACAAACCAAAGTTACAGTAGATGAGTGATTAACTTCTCTGGTGCGTTTAGACCATTAATTTCTGAATTCTCCAACTTTATTGGTGTTACTTTACTGGGATATGCAAAGAATAAATAATTTCACAGTAATGCAGTGATGTACATATGATGAATAAAGGATAACTTCTTTTTTTAAAGGTATTGATATTAGTGCACTTTCTCTAATATGTTATCTATAATAGCAACTTATTCATAGGGACTTTTTGGAATATTTCATATAGTTTTATAATAAAATGATAAAAAAAAATATTTTAATCAAAATTAATAAATAAATAAATAAGAAAGAGTGCCTGGTGTGGAAACTACTGTTTAATGTAAATGATAATGTAGTCTAAATGTAACTATGAATTGAAGTCATCATTGGCAGTTTGCTGTTGAATAATAGGTATACACACCTTCACATCACACCAATCATTATTTTATTGTAACTTTTTGTATTTAATTTATTACTCAATAAACTAGTGAAAAAAAAGAAATGAAAATTTTATA
>JAQMYG010000021.1:8946506-8967850 GCA_030014215.1 Clariallabes teugelsi
TGAACTGCCTGGGCTTCCTCGTTCTCCTTTAAGCCCCTAAAGCAACAGATGAAAAGTGAGAATGTGTCAGTCAGATAAAAAGTTTGGGACATTTACAACTTCCTTATTTAACCATTTTTTTCCATTGCATTTTGCGATATTTAGTATATCAGGACTTAAAATAGTGATTACATACATTGTTGATTAACAAAGAAATCAAAACAATATGTCGTACAGTATCAAAATACGGTACATAGGAAGACCTAAGCTCAGTCAGGAAGTAGATCTACTTACTGGAAGTCCAGGTGGTCCCATTGTTCCTGGGTATCCAGGAGTTCCTGGTGGACCCTGGAAAAAAAAAAAAAAGCAAATTAATCAAACAAACAAAAAGCGATAATAATTCGTCTTGGCAACAAATGTACTGTAAGAATAGACAACTTTCAATACATTTAGGCAAAAAGAGCCATAAAATCACACCTACCTGTTCTCCTTTCTGTCCTGGAGGTCCATGTTGTCCACTCTCACCTTGCAGACCCTATAATTTGTGACCAAAAAAAACAATAAAAAGTATAATAGGAATTTCTAGGAATTCTTTCTAGGAATTTTTCTAGGAAATTTCTGTGAATGAAGTCAGAAGAAATGTTGCATCTCCTCAACCATAACTTTTACGCCAGTTGGCTTGTGAGAGACCACGCTGAAATAACGGCATGTGTATATACAGTATGTATTGGTGCATACGCGGTGCAGTAATGCGACCGTCAGCCACAGTTTAAAAGCGTCCGTTTCCCGACTCTCTCAGATAGCTTTGCGTTCTGCATGGTGATTTGAGAGGATTATAATGGCGTCTTGCCATTCAGATCTCATTTCTGCGGGGCGCTGCGCTAATGCGCCGCGCTGAATCCTGACACCATCTCATTATTTACTTCCTAAGCGAGACCTAGTAATGGGCTGGATGAATTATTGATCCCATCGTCATGTATTCCATATAAACAAACAAATGATCCGTGATGAGATATTACCTTTATTATCACGGAAGCCAAAACGTGCCTATTGGATATAGCAGTAAAATGCATAATGAAGGACATGTGCACCTGAACCGAATATGAGATTCGGTGTTATCCATTAAATCTTCCTGTATGGGGATATCGCTAATGGTTTTATCGATAACAGCTTACGCTGACTATAAGTTCTTATAGTCAGGCTCTAAATAAAGAATCTGCTTCTAGCAACAATGAAATCAAAATAGCTGAAAAGGAAGCAGTGATATACTGACAAAGACAGTGAGTGGGAACGTGTACAGTTTCTTTTGTAATGCGTTGATTATTGATCTAAACGGTCCAACAGGTCAGTCTTTAGGTCGCATGCAACACTCGACCCTGAACGGAAGATGAAATAAATCCTCAACTGACGGATTCGCTTTCTATTAATCTAGAAGCTTGTTGACGAGACACCTAGAGGCTAACTGACGCGGCCGATTTGCATATCAATGCCATAGAAAAAATTCGGTTCAGGAAACAGGAATCTCCGCCGTCCTGTTTTCTTGCCTCTTCCTGCTAAGGAAGAAAAATCATGCCGGCAAATTTCAAACGATTCAACGTCTATTGATGTAAATGAAAGAGTGCAGATAGAGCGCATGTCACAGTGGGCCACAATGAAAGCAGAATCCATGCTGGCTTAAACTGCACTTAGGTCTCAAAACCAAAAATCTTTGCAGATACAAAACATTCAGAGAAGAATTACAAGTAGTATGCTATCGACGCACTCGACTTTATCTTTTTCATGAACACAAAAGAGGTTTTTTTTTTTTTTTTGGTTGATTACTGGCACTGCAGGATAGAAAAATGTAACATCAGTGGAAATGTGTGCATTTGTGGAGAGTGCACTCAACTTACAGGGAGTCCAGGTGGGCCTGCAGGTCCAGGGAAACCAATATTACCCTAACGAAAGAGAGAGAGAGATCATTAAATAAAAACAACTAAGAACTAATTGGATATGAATATAAACACACTGGAATATCTCACACGTTATCCTTTAACCATTCCTTACTCGAGTGTGCCTTCTTCCATTTCCTGGTACTTTACACTTTTAAAATGAAACACAAGAGGGCTCTGTGGTCTCACTACAAAATCCAACGGCGGTTCGCTCTATTTTTATTCTCCCCAATAGGAAACAGGGAAACTGAAACAAACTGGCCTGCGTAAACAAGCAGAGTGCACTGGGACTAAATGTTAATGGCCAAATCGAGGCATGAAGAGCACTCCGGCGTCCGCTCCACTTCTAAAAAACGAGAGGCATTTTTTTCTCTGTGAATGACATGCGTTTCCACCATCTGATCTTCGATAAGCATGAAGAAGACGAAGGGTTTTTTTTTTCGAGAAGAGATAAGACAGACAGAGATAACAAGGAAAGAAAAGGCTGATAGTTTGCTGTGGTCAAAGACAGCAAGATCAAAATCGCAGACTTACTGGAGATCCAGGAAGACCAGAAGGACCCCTGTCACCCCTGTCACCCTAGAAAACACAAATTTACATTGAGTAGACTGGATAAACAAGTAGTACAATATTTACATGTGTTCGTGTTGCTGAAGAGATCCAGTATGGATCAGGTTCAGGTATTAAGATGTGTATCTTCAACAATATTAATATTTTTTTCTTATTAGACTTTCAGCGCTGAGGGGAAAACATGGTTGTTCGGTACGGTGTACATACTTCTGCTCACTCCTCCATCCTCGTCAACCTCCTCACTGGACAGACTGTGATTAACACAGTTAAGTGGCCTCCCTCAAAATGTCCTGGCCTCCCCCAGTCTCCTGTTGTTGAACTCGCTACGTGAGCTGAATCACTGCTTTAGCACTACACCTCTGCTGCACCGTCCCACACTTCACCACCTCGATGAATGCATCTGACTTAAACCACTATTCACAGCTAGCATAGTGCTGTAAAACTAGGGTTGGATTCAAGTTTCCTCTGCTAACCACTCTTTCCTTGGACAATTGGAAAACGTTTGTCCAATGCTTCAGCCTTGACCGTCTTAGAGAAGCAGTCCTTGGATGTTCTTGACATGTTGAAGTAAAGGCCACCCAAAAAATATTGGCCATGGAGCTGATACATGTATGTAGCTTTTAGCACCACTGTTTCCTTTCATAAGGCTGACGGTCACTATAATTTGACTGTCCTACAGATTAAAGACAATATTAAGAGCCTTATTGGATGTTTTAGACTTTCAACAGCTTGGATTCCATGCAGTTCGTCATTCTATCTTTCTGGTGAGGTCTAATGACATTGTCTGTCTCATACTCGAAATTATGTATTGGAGTAATCACTCTGAGGTGGCACAGTGCCACAGGTGGTTGCACCTTCAAGGTCCAGGTTCAAATCCTGCTTATGGTTTATATGCATGAAGTTTGCATGTTCTTCCTGCGCTTGATGGGTTTCAAATCCAGGGTGTACCACGCCTCCTGCCCCCCATGACCCTGTATACAGGATAAAGCGGTATACACGATGAGTAAGCGAATGAGTAATCTTTCTGAACCGACAGCTTCTGACCAATCTGTAAAAAAAAAGTTGTGGGAGACCAAGACCACAGTGTAGGGTTGCTCTCTCCCAATCTGGTTTGTGGTTTATGCCAAGTGTTCTCTACACAGTCTGCACTGTTGGACACATGCAATTCAACCCATATGTGCAGGGAACGGTCTTTGAGCCTATAACCATACAGTCCCTGGAGAGAGAAACCCAAGTCCTAGAAACTAGAAATCAGAACAACCAAAAGATCTGGCCAAATGGCATTGTCGAACTGCTCAAAGAAGTTTGTCTCTTCTTGGACAAAGGCACAGTCAACAGGTTATACAAGTCTTGGTTGAGAAGGTTGAATAAAACTGTGGTCTTAAGAGGGTTAAATTAATTCCCAAAACCATTGATGGCCTATCACTTTTTGTTAATGCCTTGCAGCTCATATCACTGGATCTGCATGGTGCATTTTCCCATAACTCCAGAGCAGACATGCTCTTTAAGGTTTGAACACAAATTCCAAGTATTGGCACTGTATTAAAAATCCCACCATTCTTTCTAGCACCATGGATCTTTATTCTTTAACATCTAGTGATGAACTATCTTTTCGGATCTGGAAAAAAAATCAGTCTGAATCTAAATTCATTCAGAATGCCCTTGTCAATACAAGGTGTGGCAGGCATTATCAATGTCGCCAATAGAATTTGGATAGGTCTTTATGTGCAACGCCAATTCCCGTAGAAGAAGTGTCCCAGATATAGGAATTTTGGCAAGGCACATGTGGGCCTCTGTGCTGATGCCAAATTTACTCACTATGTTTATCTCTGGCAGAGCTGAACAATTTGCTAGGTCAGGACTCTCGACTGGCCTCAGTTTACACTAGATACTTTTCTGGCTCTTCCACTGATTCAGCCCATATTAAACTGAATTCTGCAATCAGACCACAGAGTCGTAGTAAACTGATCCACAGAATACTGGATGGAATTCCTTGGCAGATTCTACCCCGAGAACATATTTTGTCTCAGAAATAGAAAGAATATCTCACACCTATGGGTTTGGAGCCTTGGATCGAAGCTCAGGTAAGGTTCAATGACCGAGCAGTTTAAAAGACACACCTGAGCTCAAAAGAGCGTAGTTAAACTCTGGTAGATACTGGTCTGTGAATGGTATGCACTCTAAAATCCAGTGCATTTCCCAGTTCCTGAAGTCACTTTTGTTGGCCTTTCTATGAGGGAGTGGGACAGAGTGGTCCTGGGATACATTAAGGTGGTATGTGATGGCTATTGCAGCACATCATAACGCTCTTTATGGTGCAACATCATGCAACCTCATGTAAACTTTCTTATAACTCATAACTTTCAGCCCTAAGATGGGCCAGTTTCTCACCACCCCTGGCAGTTGGTAGGAGTGAAATATCCATGGCTTGATGAACACCATAGTCTATTGGCCTACGCAATGTTGGATATACTGTATGACAACAGCGTTCATATGAAATACTTAGTGATACACTTTGGGATGTGTGTGTGCATATGCACAAAAATTTAATCCACAGTAAGATACATATGTAAAAGTACAAATAGCCTAGATATATAAAAGCCCTAAGATGCTTATTGAGTAACAAAGACTTTAAGTAACTTTGTAGAAAAGTGTGTAATTACACCGTAATTAATTTTTCTTGTAGTGTTGTAAGCTTTATAATGTCTGAAAAATTGGTATGTTTAGGCTTTGTGCCAGCTTCTTTAAAAACATTTAAGGCAGTACATAATTTAGTACTGTACATCAGCACATATTTTGCTGTAAAAGGTGATGGGTTAACTGTAACCTACAGTAATTTGATTTATTACAGTAACCTTGTGCTGGGTCAATGAGTGCCTCTCTGATGTTGGCTGAGAATTCCCAGTGGCCTTGTGTTCTATCCAAAGACAGGACAGTCAAGGTCTAGTTGAAGAATAACCTAATCACTGGCCTTAAATGGCAAGCCAGCTACTATGATCTGTTAACTACCTAATAAAATGGTCTAACCCACTCAACCCACTCAACCCAGCAACTGTAAATCACCACTGCACTGTAAATAATAACCCAGTACAATACAATTGAGACTGGGATGATTATTAAAATGGCAGATGTGCTAGAGAGAACACTAATTAAAAGTTAAATCACCAGGAACAGAGCTGGACATCTATAAGTGGCCATAACCACCTGGGCGCACAAGAACAACAATGGAACAGTGGGCACATGCATTTAAATGGGGGCATAACGATAGCATTATTACATAATTGCAGAAAAAGGAAGATTTCTGTTTAGACCTCTAAAAAGCCCCAGATACTGGAAAAAAAAGCAGCACCCTATGATGTCACTCAATGCGATGTCACTTAATATAATGGCACACAGAAATGAACCACTTTTTAGCATAGTTTTGCATCCCCGATGTATCGAGATCACATGGGTATTGGTGGCTCAGTGGTAGGTGTTTCGGCTGCTATGCAAAAGGCCTGGGTTTGATTCCCAGCCAATGCCCAAAGCCCAGCCACTGGATGCAGTGCTGGTCCTAAGCCCGGATAAAATGGGAGACTTGCGTCAAGAAGGGCATCTGGCGTAAAACCTGTGCCAAGCTTGTATGTGCGGACCGGAATAATGGGATGGTCTGCTGTGGTGACCCCTTGCCGGGATCAGGCAAAAGACCAACAACAATGTATTGAGATCACAAAGACCCGGTTTGTTGGTGATCATAAGTATCCCCTAGGAAGAAAAACCCTTCGGTGTGTTTTGCAAATAATCCAACATAACTGACTTCCTGTTGAGTTGAGCCAATGCCGAAGAAATCTAAATGTGTTCCAGGTGTGTGGATATGTGCAAGTGTGTATGAGCTATGCAGCAAAATCCTTAGAAGACCAAGCTACAGGGTTGATTTCATAGTGCTTGGGCCCTAATTATTAAACCATCTGTAAAACATTTTAATGATCAAAGCCCTCTCCTCATCTTCTTACCGGGTCTCCTTTGATCCCGGGTTGCCCTGGAATGCCCGGTGACCCTGGCACACCTGGGCAAGGGCCGCTGTTGGTATTCTAGAATAGATTAAACAGACACTGGTGCTACATACATTATGTAAAGCAAGCAGTGCTTCTCATGATGAAACATGTGTTTAAAGATAGCGTCTAGACTTCTTTTGGTACACTCACAGGCCTCTGCGGTTCCTCTTCCTGCAGCCTCTCGAGACACTGTGGGGAAAAAAAATAACAGCCAGGGATTGCTTTACAAGCTCATTTGTATGCATCCGTAAATAAAATGAACCTGCACAACAGTACATCAAGGGCTGTGTGACTAGAAGCTAATTTCAATGTTTACTTGGCAGTAGGTTGCCAAATAGGAAGCTTCGTATCAGTACTTGCATGATCTGTGGCTGTGATTATGCAGGATATTGCACCTTTTCAAGTATAATAACAAAAAGAAAGGCAACTCGTATATTCGGTTTAGGAGAAAAATGGGCCTGGAAGTGGAACAATGCTTCAATGATTTTCGCAATATGAAAATGAGTGGACGTTACAATTATTTTAATATCACATTCATACTACAAAGGGTAAGATGCGCTACACACATTATACGCCATTATATCATACTTTTAAATACAGACTTGCAGATATAATTCCATGAATATAATAGAGCTGCCCTAAGACATCTAATTACAGAGCAGGTATAAAAAAAAAAAAACATTTTTAAAAAATTACCTTCTCACATCCATCTGAAGAAATAACACCAGGCTTGCCATGATCTCTCTTGTCCGGCTTAGCGTCAGGTACCCCAGGTACGCCAGGCAGACCTTTGGTACAGTCGCCACAATCCTACAGGAGAGCACATGCATGGCAGACAAACAACTATTGAATGAAATAAAAATAAAAATTCAGCATATAGAGGTACTTGTGAGAAAAAGTGTCTAGTGTGGCACTGAGTCACGCCCATGGGAGTATTTTATTCATTACACAGTTCAGCAAGCATGAACAGAAACCAAATAAAATGCACCCATATATTAGCTTTGAGACCAAAGGAATCACTAGTACTGTAGAGCATGACGAATGGATCCAGTTTAAGTTTTAGATGTGCAAACGTTATTGGCGTTAACGCATGAGTGACCGGTGACCCCATGACATGAGATGAATAATTACTTTTGGTCACTCGAAGTTTGTGCCTCGTGAGAGTGAATGCAATTAGGCCACTAAAATAATGCTGAGCTACTCAAAAAATAAATAAATAAATAAATAAATGTAATGTGTTGCTTAGACCATAGTGTTTTTTAATTATTAAATCTGATTCAGCAAAATATGTTGGTCTTTGTGTGTATATACACAGATTGACTATTATTAATATTAATCATATATACAGATTTGGTATTATTAATATTAATCACATTTATCAATAGACATTTATATAATGAAAGCTCATTCATTGGGACTTGTGTAATCTTATAGTAAACTAATAAAAAATGTGTTGTTGTGATGTAACCCATATTTATTAATATCACCATGAGGATCTCATTAAGTGATAGGTGACAACTTCTCATTCCATAATGTTTACAGGGCACTGATTTAAATACTTGGAAATTCAAAATGTTAAATTTTCAAAGACTTAAAAATTTTGTTTACTTTCGTGACATTTAAAAAAATAATAGCAACAACAATTGTTGTATTTATACAACAATGTATTTTTTTCCTTGCCCATCTAGGGTAATACTTTTTCCAATGTACTGTATATATACATATATATAATTTTTTACATATATATAATATATAAAATTTTAAAGGTCAAATTAAAGGCAGATTTATTTAAAATAATAATAATAATAATTTTTTTTAAGAAACTGACACTGGCACTTGTAAGCTACCAATGTGGTTAACGTGCCGATTTAGGGTTACATATAGCTTTTTTTTTTTAAAGCATGATGTAATTCACTCTTTTTTTATTGCTTACATAAACACTAATACAAACTGTCGTATTAAGAACCTTTCTCATCTGATTTAATTCATTCCAAATCAAATCATGCAGAAGCAACATCCACTCAAATCGAAACGTGTTCTGTGTTGTTAACATTTTATTCTTTTATGAATAGAAAGGAATGTTCGTGTCTTGGATCAGTGTGCACTGCAAAATCTCACAAGTTTCAACTGAGCTCCACAATAGCTCCGAAGCTACACTGTGAAAGTTCAGCTCTTACTGCACATGAAGTCCCAGCGTGAAGTGTTACATGAATGTAAGAGAAAGCGTGGGCATGACGGACAGACTGAAGGCTGAACTTATGTCAGGGTAGGAAATGCATGTGGGCACAGGCACTGGTCTAAAAAAATATAGGATTTGATAAATATGAAAACTTTCGTACAATGTGACTAACCTTTTTGTTATTGGAAGAATCCGGATCTAATGGAATCTGGAAAATGGACAGAGAGAAACAATATTCAGGAAAGTTTCAGTATACATAACTTCTGTATTTATAGGAATCAGTTTATTAGGGATCTCTTTGAAGAATTAATAAAGATCAATAACATTTACACCACACGTAATATAGAATACTTATTTTAACAACATTTTGATTATTGATTAAATATATAATTTATCATGGTTTTAACAGGAAAACCATTATTTCATTACACACAGCAGTACAGGAGGTCCAACATCTGCCTGCAATGGTTATTAATAACATCATATTAAAAAGACACAAGCCTGTATATTTTGTCTAATTAACTCCAACAAAACCTTTTCCCCAATTTGTGCACTTTAAAGTGAAATGTGAAATATATGTACTACTACTAAAATGCTGTACTTTACTATTACTACTACTACTACTACTACTACTAATAATAATAATAGTAATAATAATAAATACCACAACGATAATCTTAGATAGGCTTGCACCAAGCACGGAGAGAGGGATCAAACTTGTCGTTAAAAGCTCAAATACACCACTCAGGTTTAGTACTATTTTATTCCCCATCATATAATAAAGACAGAACTGCATGTAATCTTATGGCCTGAAGCTGTGCTACGCTTCACTCATAAAACTGTAAAATGCTTGTTACTTATATAGTAACATTAATGGACATCAGACAGAATGTAATTATCATACTAATCACTCCATATTTGCACATTATTATTATTATTATTATTATTATTATTATATTTATATAAATATTATTATATAATAATATATATAATTATTATATATTACTATAATATTATTATATTAATACTACTTTTATTACTACTAATGATAATGTTTGATCCAACATATCCTATCATTTATAATTTTCTTTTTATGAGTCATTTATATATTAATTAAGCACACTATCTAATAAAACCATATAGTGAGAAGCAAACAATTCGGTGCCCTTTTTTCTCCGAGAACATTATTGCAAAGTATTCGTCTGTTCTTCCTATTCACTCCTGTTGTACTAAACCACCTTCATCACCTCAGGTGTCTGAAAACATACTGCAGGTAACAAGGGACTTTTAAAGACCGTCCCAGCATTGTAACGTTTCTTTGATTTACTAACTTTTTAACCTAGCCCTAATCTTGTAAAACAACACACCGATTTTATAGTAATAATATTCATTGAATGTGTCAAACTTCCCATTTATAGCTCACCCCATAACCCAGAAGACGTGCAGTCAGTGACCTGCTTTCACGACTGCATTCTGCAAGCAGAACTGAACGCCGCTGTATGTCAGTAGAAGCCAATCTGTTAAGTAATTTCCGCGCTATACTCTCATTTTAAAGGAGAAAAAAAAAAGGATCCCAAAAAAAAAAAAAAAAAAAAAAAAAGGTGCTGTAATTTTTCTTTAATTATTGTTCTATAAAAGAACATCAATTACTGGAGCTTTTAACCTACAGCCTGGACTGGTACAGAACCTGGCAGAATTCGCCAGTGCAAGCCTATGGATGTTAATAAAGCAGGTGTCCGCAGTCACTAAACAGATGTCAGGTTCATATTTCTCCTGTCACTACTGGGTGGTCTGAAACACTGAAACCACCTCCGCCGTGTGATGTGTGATGAAATGCTTGTAAATGGGCGTCTTGCAAACTTTGCTCTCTGCGAGATCTACCGGGGCCGACTCGTTCTGCGTGTACTGCTGTAATCAGCTGGGGTTGTGTTGTAATTTGCGGTTCCGAAGCAATTTGCACTAACTTTTGATTAGGTGCAATTACAGGATCTTTTAAAGACGTCATAATTATGATGTCTAGGTAAGGTTAGTGTACACACGCAGGCTATTCTGCCTTTTGATTTGAAATGCCTATTTATGTTTTTCAAGTAATTTTAACTACCTAGAGACTGGTAATTACTGTACATACATAGCAGGTCAAGTTATGTTTAGTTTTGGTTTCGGCTCCAATGTGGTGGTTGGATTAATCAAGGATTAAGGGGCCGGATGCTGAAACCGTTTGTCTGTAAGAATCTGGTGATTTTTACCCAGAAATGGAGCAGGACTGAGACGGGATTCGTTAAAACCTGGACATTTTTCATGAAGACATGAAGGTGAGCATGGACCGTCGTCCAGAAAAGACACTAAGTGCTGCTCTAAATTAGATCTAATACCTCTTACTTTACTGCACATCGGTTGCTCTAATGGCCACCCTCCCTGCAACTCAACACAATGCCGCTGTTTACCATCAAACGGAGCTTAGGAACGCCGAAAGGATGACGCCGGCATTGGTCTTCATAATGAACATTGGCGCAATTGAGACCGCTTGCGTTTGTGCTGAGCTAAAATGCTCGCGAGTGCTTACCAGTTTCTTTTCGGGAACCATTAAAAAAAATACGGTGTGTTGTTATTGTCCTCGAGATGCTGCACTAGTGAACTCCGTCTCTGCACATCATTAATCCCACTAATAGCTCGTATAAAGCCCAGCCTGCTCCAGTTCCAAAGCAGGCCTGTGTTTAAATTTTTAACACACCCTCATTGACTTCCCTCATTGAAATCTTCATCTTCGGCTTAAGAAGTGTTTAAATACTTTATTAGCTCAAGTGACTGAAATATTAGTTCAAGAGACTGAGTCAACAAGACGGTAGACGTTAGGAGTGGTACTTGCCTAGAAGGTACTTGCCCACTTTGATGTCATTATTTTTAATGTTTATAAACATTTACTAATTAAATAAAAGGTTTCTAAGAAAAACAAAAAACAAAACTGCCAGTTGATTGGATACCTGTTTAAATCAGATTTTATGTAAGCAAACACATCGAGAATTCATTTGCACACTGTGTAACTACCAACCAGTATGAACAGGATCTTAGAGGAAGTGCATGAGGGTGTGATAAAAAAAAAAAAAAAAAACCCAAACGCAACCCAAAGCAGATATCAACCAACCAGATTCGTGAGAATTTATGCGAACCAATCACAAAAGTACTCCATTAGCTCCTCCCACTATTCAGTTACTCACTGCTGTGCCGGGCGGACCCGGTTGCCCTGGTAAGCCATCATTGCCAGGCTGACCCTGCAAAAAGGAATTGAGGTTGAATGCAGCCTTCAGCCAGGCTCTGGACACCTCCGTCTCCAGCGTGGTATGGAAAAAGTAGCCGGGACCTGGTTTGTGTTCCAGCGCGCAGCCTTTAAACGTTTAGGTTTAGCTTGTATTTTGACTTGGGTTTAGTTTTAGATCTTCTCGTTCAGGCTTGGGAAATCAACACAACACCAGGTTAAAGACCAAGCTTTGCTCACAGTGAAGCCTTGCTGAGACACTACTGTAGATTTCCCAATGTTCAATTAAGAGAATGAGCTGTTTTTAAAAGAAGCCATAAAATGACAACAACAAAAAAAAAAAAAGAAGAAGAAAATACTACCTTGGGTGATATCCAAATTGAAATTTACAGGCAAATCTTATTGTTAATGACCAGAGAGTGTAAAGGGGGCACCTCAACAAGGGAACTGTATTCCAGCACTTCACAGTGAGCTTGGCACGGTTTTTAAAAAGAGAAAACAAGATTACCAACTAACAACATTACTTTTAATCGGATCAATATTACTTTTAAAATTATTATTCACATTATTATTAATTTCAGATTAAAAATACATTTAATTCTACATTTACGTTACGTTTTTAAAATATATATTATAGGCAACATTCCCAGGCCCCCTTCCAAGTGTTAGTACAACTTGAACATATAGGCAGTTTAACGCGACTTTAAAGGATTAATTTAGCAGCATTAACAGAAGCGGCTACATTACAAGCTACATTACATAATCAGCTGTTTTAGCCTGTTGTGTACTTAATTATAATTTAATTAAGTATTATTACATTGAAGTTTACATTATCTGTTTAGTTTAGATAACAGTGGTTTAAATTGTACTACATTAATTACAGAAATGATATAAATAATGTGTAATATTTTATTCAGCTCTAGCCAAAGCCCACAGCTTCCCATGCAGGCCGCCTTCCCCATCAAAAAAAAGCCACATACTAAGACAATGCAAGACACAGAGAGACAACAGAGGACGCAGAAGCTCACAGAGACACAGGTTTGAATCCCATACTGAAGACCAGAATTTTGCAAAGGAGATCCAAAACCCACACCGTTAATCACTTACCTTTGGGCCTGGATGCCCTGTGAATCCTAGGGGCCCTGGGGGTCCTGGTGGACCTGGAGGTCCTGGAGGCCCCTAATAAAGCACATCCGGTACATCCGATTAAGACAAGACATGAGACAAGATAATTCAGTAAGTTTAAAAGTCTATTACAAGTATTTCTTTTATTTGATCAGACAGATGGTATAGAGGATGTGGCATAGAGGACAGAGCTTCTTTCTAATTTATTCATTTATTTTCCTTCAGCTATTCCTAAAACAATTATGGAGCCTAAAACCCAGCAACCCTGTGAAGCAAAAAAAAATTTGCTGAAATTGAAGCTGGTTTGTAGCATACCAAGAATACCAACTACTTCGCTGTTATTGGTGTTAAATTATTGTGGTTGGTTTAGGTGGTATGTAAATTAGTTGTGTTTTGTATCTACTTATATTTATGCATACTTTAAATATATTGCTTATTATTATTATTATTTATTTATTATTATTTCTTAAAATAAAAAGTGTTTTTTTTTTATGTCATCCAGCATTTTTTTGTGGCTCTTTAATTTTAAGTATCCCAAACGAGGGTGGTAGGTTTCTCACCCGCCATGTGGAAGGCCCGGGTTCGATTCCCAGCCAAGGCCCAAACCCCAGCCACTGGCAGAAGGGAAAGGCCTTCTGCATAGTTCAGGACATAATGGGTTGTTTATAAGAATCATACTGTTGTGGGGTCAGGAGTAGCTCAGTGGTTAAGGTCCCAGAACCCCACGACCATCAAGTTAGAGCTTGAGCCCTTGAGCAAGGCCCTTAACTCTCAACTGCTCAGATGTATAATGAGATAAAAATATAAGTCGTTCTGGATAAGAGAGTCTGCCAAATGCTTAAATGTAAATGTAGAACAATAACCTACAACAGATCTTTAACTAGATCTAGTCTCAGTACAGGTTCCAAATCCTGCTCTGAACCCTCACCCCTGACTGCCTTCTACCCACAGGGAGACACTCCATGAGCCCTTCAATCTTGCCCGACAATCCATTCCTATCCCTGACCTGGTCCTTGATCATGTCCTTGTCTTAGGATTAACCCAAGACCCTGGCATCTTTACTGGTCCGACTCCTCCCGGCCCCACAGTCTCAGTTCCTGTGACCTCTACTTTTGGCTGTTGGCCTGTTATATCCACTGTTCCAATCCAGGAGACCACACTGCCCCTCTGCCAGCCTCTGTGGGGTCACCATGCCAGACTCTGAGACTGGAAGCAATGGCACCATATGCTCCTAAGTGAGCCGAACCAGTTAATGTGCCAGTCTGTGCTATAACTCTCCCTGTTCATTATTTTGGCCTTTGTCATGTTATCTCAATGCCTGCTTCACGTCTGCCAAGATCAATCCTTCTAGTTATTATGGAAGGAAAAATTGTGTCTATTTAGCTTATGTCAGCCAATAGGGGAAGGGTGTCTAATTTCAGGTTTTGACCAGTGATGTCTGCTTGACTGCACGGTTTATTGGACCTCATTCATTCGTTCATCCCAGGACTGATGAGCCACCAGGTTTTGTAAATGATGTCAATGATGAACTCTGACCTCCATACTTTTTATGTATTTTTTAACATGTGGTAAATGTTGGTAATTTAACATTGCGACCCAATGTAATGTTTTCTCAGTATCATTGTTCGCTTTAAATTTTAAGGAGGATGGTCCTCCCTTTCTTCAATGGATAAGCCTCATCTGATTTATTCCTATCAATCAATTAAACATGTATTACAGTGTTGATCAGAGAATTATTGTTTTGCAAAAAAAATAGCACTGCAAACAGTTAGAGCTGAGCTTGATGACTAGTGCATTTGTTAGCCCAGAGCTTGTTAACCTGAGGACCAGGCTGCCACGGGACCGAGGGACCACCACCAGGGACACCCTGCGACACAAAAACAATGGAATTCCAAGTCACATGACCTCAAGCTGACCTTGTTCAATATGTTATTTGGACTTGCACCTTAAGCACGCACACACACGCACACGCACACACACACACGCACACACACACACACATGTGGCATTAGAGAAGCATTTTATGTTATGTCCTTAAAAAAAATCAACTGCAGAATTATTGGCACCCTTTCAAGAAAACAAAGTAAGAAACGATGAAGCTTTGAAGTATAGGGATATTGTATTATGCCTTTATATGGAAAAAGTCTGAACACAAGCTGCTTGATTGCACAAGCCGCGCCTTTTCCCCTATAATAAATATTGATTTTAGCATCCATCAAAAAATAACTGCACTGAAGCACTTCCTGTCTAACAAGGCTTGTAGACACTTAAAGAAAGAATATTTTAAGGACATTTATTTTCCTAGATTTACTGTATGCACATGGACTTTATTCTCTTAATTCAGACCAGAGATACTGTATAGGTTTTAAACAGTATGCAAAGACTAAGAGGAGACGGTTGCAAAACACACTAGCTGAGGAAAAAATCGAGGATGACATTTCCAACCTCCAAAAACAACATTTATAATTTGAAAAAATCTAATCATGTGATTTGTATTACATCATATTATATTTCAGTCATATTGAATGCTTAATCCTGATTGGTCAGGATTCAAGCTCAATGCAATCGGTTATTACTTCTACAGGGACAAATTAAATAAAAAAAAACAACAACCAACAAATAAATAAGAACATGTAATTGTTGATATTGCAGAGATAACAGTAATATGTAGGTTTTACAAAGGGGTGTCATTACTTTCAAACAGTTAGAAGTAGAACTGGGACAAAATTCCTTGAGCGTGAAACACATCTTGCCACTAAAGCTGATATTGGTTTGTTATTAGAAAAGTAAAACACCTTGAGTTGACTTGTTATTGAAATCATTTATTAAATTTTTTTTTTAAAGGTTCCCCATAATTCTGCAGTCGACAGCAGCTGCACTAATATAAAAAGGAGAAGAAAGCCTGGGTGAGACGGATAAAGCATTTGCAATTTGGCATGCGTGTCTGAAATAATGTGCTTAAGACGACGTGACGTGACTTGACGGTACTCACAGGTCTTCCGGGTTGAAGATTTGTATACGGCACACAGTTGCATTCTCCTGGTTCTCCCTATGAAAAACACACAACACACAGTCCTGTCTTCTTGCATGCGGCACACTGGGATCAAGCAACTCTGTTATGGTGTTCAAATATGATCTCGTGCATTAAAATGGATCACTGATTACAGTACACTCGTGCATCACTCTCGCTACAATACACTCATTTAATGATCTCTTTCGCTAATTCTTTTCCGAATGCTGTGGTCAGCCACACCTATTTAAACCTATTTTACAGTTTACAGATTGCTCTGGTTTGATCATTTGAGATTGTAATCGTTGTGTCTTGACTGCATACGTCACTAGTGTTATTTCCGGCAATGAAAATGAGATGTAAGACAAGATGATGACGAGATGTCGCGGATATCAATGAACAGCGACGGTGACGAAATCAGCATGCGATATCGTTGACCAAAAAACACGAGACTAGAATATGGTCAAAAAAGAAAAAATTCTGCCTTTATTTTTGTCAACATATAATTTGCCTCACAATCCGCTGCGATACGGTGTTCATTCATGAGCAGCAGTGTTTCCCGGGTCACGGCGCGAGGCATATCAGGGGTAGTTTGCGCGTGGCAGTGACAGGATGTTATGAGCTCATTCAGCTTGGTTAAAAATAAATAGAATTAGCTGAAAACATAAATCTTAAATGTTAAGATAATTATTTTGTATTAAAAAAATATATATAAAAAAAGGTTTTGGCTACACTATAGGGTTAATTAATATTAATAATTAATAATCAATATAATGATGTATATTTATTATAATTAATAATAATCTTATTGCTACAATGTTACATTTTGATGGTCTAAAACAAGACTAAAATGCCCAGACTTTTAGTCAACTAAAAAAAAATAAGATAAGATTGACTAAATATGATAAAAAACAACAACAACAGGGACTAAGACCAAGACTAAAATTGAAAATAGCTGACAAAATTAACACGATCTGTCACAAAGTATGACGTAAGATCACATAGTGCTTTTGCAGAATATATGATTTACGTGAAGTATCGATGCATCCCCAGTTTCGCATCACGTCTCGTTACCTGAGATATACTAGAGAAGCAATTTCAGTTCTTAAAAATGACATCTAATTAATAACCCCATTTCTGCTTTTAGTGGCGCTTTCGAATGCATCAGTCGTGCACCGTCCACATAATCAATTCCCTCTTGGTAGCACCTACATCTCATATGCACCTTCACACACACATTTGGTTTGGAGGACCTCCAAATCCCCTCCTCAGTCCACTGAGCCGGAGTCTTACCTTGTCACCCCTGGGTCCGACAGCTCCCTGAAAGACAGGACACACACACACACACACACACACACACCTCAGATTTAGTCTGCTATTGTGTTTAAAGCCCCTGGGCCTGTGAGATGAGTGCAGATAAGGAACGAGAGGGGACAGCTGATGAGATGAAAGCAAACAGCGCGTTGATACGGATCCCAGGCAGCGCTAGAGACAACCCCGACCGTATCCCCATCCATTCCCGCGTCGCCTGGTAATTAACATCTGACGCTGTGAAAGCAGACAGTGTCGCCTTTGTTTCTTTAATGAGGAGCGCTTTGCCAAGACAATAAATTTCCCACATCCATTGTCCCTACAGCTGACAAGATGGCATCTGATGCCAGGAGCATGCAGCACCGTTTGATGAACTGAATGAGTTACAGGAGGCTCTAATATCAAGAGCAGTTTTCATTTCATAAAAAAAAAAAAAAAAAAACATCCCTTTTGCTTATTCATCCTTTTTGTGTCCCAGACACCTTATTTAGACGTTGTTTATGTTTCCTGTCATGACCCCTGTGCTTCGTTTTACTCCCCTTCCATCTGGCAAGCATCTTTTAAACAGAAAAGTACAGCTTAGTCACATGACCATGAACTCCGCGTCAAAATCTTCCAAATGGTTCAACTGATACAATTCAGAAAAATCGTCTTTAAAAAACGTGTACGAGCTCATATAAAAAAAAAATAAGTATGATAACTCAATAACAAGCTCTCGGTTTTTTTTTTACGTTGGCTGCAATTAACATGGCCATGTCACATCGTCTGCACGCTTTTGCGATACAATTTAAAAGAATCTAATTTATAAGACTCTAAGTAATCTAATACATACTGCATAACGGATCTAAGATTTAAACTTGTTAAACATTTCATAGCAGAAAGAAAAGAGGCGCAAATACTTTACTCACCGGTGCTCCGTCTTCTCCTGGGATTCCTTGAGGGCCAGGGAAACCATCTCTACCCTGAAACACATTAAGCAACAGCATTATTAAGACAAATTTAATCGCGATATATTTTACATATTTATTCGCACATTTATTTTTTTTCCATTTTCATATAATATATTTTTATATAATGTAAGCCTACATCATTACAATATTATTCTGATAAATGACCATGAATTAAAATATTACTGTTCTGTATAATATTACTGTATTATCATTTTTTGCATGTCTTCTATCTTTTGGCATAACCCTATAATAATAATAATAATAATAATAATAATAATTAAAGGTTTTAATTCAAGTCTCATCTTGTGAACAGAATGATAAGGTTTTATTTGAGAATAAAAAAAACGAAAAAAAATTGAAAATATAACGGACGCTCATATCACATCTGTCTTCAGATTGCTGTCTCAGTAGTAAAAGTAAAAGTATAATTAGACATTTGTTCCGAATTGGAAAAGCGAACATGTCTTAGTCGAGTTCTTACCGGAGGTCCTGCTACGCTGATGCCGATCGGCCCCTGAGGTCCTGCCGGTCCCATTTCTCCTTTCGGACCCTGTATGGGTCACATGATTAGTCAAGGAACTGTGCATCCTCAGCCTCAGTTCCCACTTGACGGTTCGTACAGTATGATTTCTGCTATACAGTAAATCGACACATTTTCAATACTTGGCTTGTTGTTGGCCCTGTAGTGACTCTGTACTGTAGTATCCACTGCAGTGGAATGACGATTGTTTTACCTAAAACCCTAAGCAGCATGCTGTAGCTTGTCATAGCCCTTGGCTTGGTACGAGAGCCTCCGTTTATGTACAGAAGGTCACGAACAGGCCTACAGAAACATATGGTGAACCTGTGAGTCAGGAGCTACAGATCACTGCGAGTCAGCTTAACACACCAGGATCTTCCTGACCGCCTCCGGCTCTTTGCAAAAATCATTCTTAAGTGAGAACTGGGCTTTAGCGCTTAGATATCCACAACCATATATTATATTTGGATATTTCTACTTTTTGAATTTATATTTTGAGTCGCCTACCTTTTGTCCAACTGGTCCTATAATCCCAGGAGGTCCCTGAGGTCCTGATGGACCCTACGGTATAATAATTATACATGTCAGGAGTAATGTGTAAAATAATGCATAGAATTAAGCTTTAAAGCGATTACTAATGCTGTTTAATGCACTTACTGTAGGTCCAGGAACACCTCTCGGCCCTTGGTCACCCTAAATGGAAAAATAGTCAAAGGATGGATTAGTGAAAAAAATTATAAATAAATAAAATAAACAGGATAATATAATATATTTGGACTATTTTATTATATAATTTTTAATACGCCGACAAATCACTAACACTATAATCTACAGTGGTGTGAAAAAGTATTTGCCCCCTTACTGATTTGTCACACTTTAATGTTTCAGATCATCAAACTAATTTAAATATTAGTCAAAGACACCACAAGTAAAAACATCATGCAGTTTTTTAAATGAAGGTTTTTATTATTAAGGGAAAATAAAGAAAACGTTCAATTTCTCCAGCCACACCCAGGCTTGATTACTGCCACACCAGTTCGCAATCAGGGAATCACTTAAATAGGTTAAATAGGAAGAAAACTGAACTCTGGTGTGATAAAGGGGGCCAACACTTTTTCACACCACTGTAGGTGCACATGGCATTTTCACATTTAATCCAACATCCTACATGAAGCGGCTTTTAAAAGGCTACAGTCAAATGTGGTGTGGGTCGAGAAAGCATGAGCGACGACTTTAAGCACTAATGAGATTTGCTTTTTATATATCCTTGTGGGATGTGTTGGCTATGTGTATTGGAACGTTGGTTATAGAAATATATATACCGGTCATAAAAAAAAAATCCATAAAATAATAAGTTAATTTTAAGCTGATTTTAAATCACATTTTCATAGATATGCTAGACATGCATTGTATAATTGTGCGTATATTTAAACCTAGCCTTTAAATCCAGCGTATCGTGAGGAGAGTAACTCACTTTCTTCCCGGCTTTCCCCATGCCCGGTTCACCTGCCTCTCCCTTCTCTCCCTTGGATCCAGGTAAGCCCACAACATCGCCCCCATCCACAGGAAGTGTCGGACAGCTGTCACAGGCGTCGCCCTGGCAACAGAGGCAAAAAAAAAAACGACATGAGGACCCAAGGGCTCGGTGTTTAGCATAAGCAGCTTTGACGCCACTTCAGAGGGACTGGCGCCTGCCACTTATGTGTAAATGGGATATGTAAATGGGATGTAAGTCATTTAGTTCCATCGCTGTCACACTTTTTTTTTTTTTTATTATTACTTTTATTTATTGTCCCGAGCGAATTTGTTGCAGTCGTCTCTGTTTACACTTCTGAAAGCATTATCTGTCAGCATTTGCTGTTCGGCGGCAGAGTACATTTTAATATTTCATGAGTGTTTTACTTTTCACGTCACGTTCGGTCGTTTTACAAGTTAGGCTGTGTGAATAAGCAGCATGCGCCATGCATATTGCATGCGTTCCTACTGTTCGCTCGTGCGCTGATCTGCTTTATAGGAAGTAACAAAGCGATCGAGTCTCTTAAAGGATTTGAGCAACCATTATATTTCTTCATTTTGAATTGAGAAGAATCAACAAGCTAGAACAAAACGTCTCAAGTATCAAAGGGGTTTTAAAAAAAAAGAGAAAAGCTTCACCTGGGGCTTTGCAACAACTGGTAAATAATTTTGATCATAGGTCAGGGTGTAAAATTTACTTTAAAAAGTACAACACACCTGAGCATTGCTCGCTTGGTTGGGTTAAAAAAAAAAAGTGCATTTACTTTAAGTTAACAATTATCAAATGGACAAAGTCGAAAATTTTACTGTAACAAACACCTGCTATACGTACGAGGGCCGTTCAAGTCAAACCAGGACTTTTGATTGTGCAGAATAACAGAACACTACAGTGGAACCTCAGATTACGAGTAACGCGGTTTACGAGTGTTCCGCAAGACGAGCAAAGATTTTTAATAAATTTTGACTT
>JAQMYG010000021.1:8991635-9007423 GCA_030014215.1 Clariallabes teugelsi
TATTTACAATTATAAGGGTTTTTTTTATTTTTTTTTTAACTACGGACGTGAGTAAAAAAAAAAAAAAAAGAGAGACAAAACAGCAAGGTAAAAGACACAATAGCAAATAAAGCTGAGCACCTAATCTCCAGATGTGCCTGCAGGACCGAGCAACATATTAAGAGCCAAGTAAAGCAACACACACACACACACACAAACATGTACACAGTGGAAGGCAAAAAGTCCGCACAGCTCCGGGCATGCACAGGACTGAAACCCATAACAGTGACGTGTTGTGAACACACGAGCGTGGAATGTAGCTATTAATAATGCACGGCGTCTTTGTTTAAGTCGGCTGTGATGATTTCACTCGGGCTGTGCCGGCGTGGCAGCGCGCGGGACGACGCTGGGAATGCATCAGTCACCGACACACCGCCTGCATCTCATTAGCCACAGACACGCAGATGTGTGTGTACACACACTTCATGGGCTGTGCAGCACCGAACGCCACATTATGCTGTAGCTCTGGGGTCAGCAACAACAGCGAGCATGTGTGTGCACGCATATCCAGTGCAGAGGCGGCTGACGCGTCCATGGGAGCGTTTCCTTTTCAAAAATTGCCAGCAGATTAACTTCACTTCCAGCAGGAGTTAAATTAACACTAATATCCAGCAGCGAAGGTTGGAAAAGCCTGCATGCACAAGAGAAAACCTCCCCCAAAAAAATACAAGCACAAACATGCACACACACACACACACAAAAGCGTGTGCACACTGCCATAAAAAAACAGCTCCTTTCATTACATTACATTCTCTCCAACTCAGGGGTCATCAGTTCCAGTCCTACAGGGCTACAGTCTAGCATAGTTCGGCGTTTTGCTTTTGCAGCCTAATATTTACCTGGTGAGTCCAATCATTGGTCTTTCAACAGGAAAATCACCAAACTGTGCTGGATCCCCCTCTAGGACTATGATTACTTTCTAGCGAAATGAGATCGAATCGATATAAAATCCCGAAAAATGAAAAGCCGGTGAGCAGAAAGGCATTTAAAAGATGATTTAGAAAAACATGCGGTGACTATGTAGAGTTCATTTAGTGTGAATATTATGTCGTACTTTGACAACACATACACGGCACTCTGGGGAAACCCATCAGATACGACTAAATTCTGGCAAAAAACGTTTACATACAGTAATTGTTTTCCGCTTACTTTGAAGAGCCAAAAAAAAAACAAAAAAAAAACATGGTGGTAAAGATGTCTACAAGGATTTTATCATAGCATCCTGAATTTGATCCTGTACTGGTATACTGTTGTAAGAAATTGGAGAAAATGATTAGCAGGAGATGATGAGCAAGTTCATCAGCGTTCCATACAGCTTGACTTGACAATGGCGGCACGGTGGCTTAGTGGTTACCACCTCCAGGTCCTGTGTTCGATTCCCGCTTCGGATCTGTGTGCATGAAGTTTGCATGTTCTCCCCGTGCTTGGTGGGTTTCCTCCGGGTATTCCGGTTTCCTCCCATACAGATTAGGCTAATTAGCGTTTCCAAACTGCACGTAGTGTGTGAATGTTGAGCGGAGGTCAACCCCACCACGGTCGTACAAATGGGAAGAAATACAATGGTCACCACTGGCCTCCGCATTCCCTAGTTGGACTAGAGAGATTCCTAGAGGTTCTCCGTCTGGGGTGTTCATTGGGCTTCATGATGCTGTTTGCTTCACTAATGTTCTCTAACAAACCTCTGAGGGCTGTGTTTATTCTGAGATTAAATCACACACTAATCAGTTGACTTCTGAAGGCAATTGGTTCCAATTTTAGTTGGAATACAAACGCATGCTACACTTTTCATATTTTTGTTTGATTTTCCACATTGTGTTGGTAAAATCCCAATAAAATACATTTACGTTTGTGGCAAAATGTAGAAACTTTCAAGGGGTGCCAATACTTTTGCAAGGTACTGCAACAACTCCCGTTAAGGGGGCGGAGCAAACCATGCAAAATGGACAAATGCAGCCATGAGCACTCAACTACTTAATAGTATGCTCTAATAAGAATGCCGTTCAAGTCAAACTGGGACTTGTGATGAAATTTCTTTGGATAAAGATGTAAAACTCACGGACATGTATAGAAGACTTCAAGAACATTATAAAGATGAGATGAGACTCCTAGCCGCAGTAAGACAATTGAATAGTGCAAACATTTTAAAGAAGGCCATGAATGATGATCTTGTTTAAGGTGGCTCGGAGCCTACTGCAGTCGTGCCCGTGAACATTCAGCCACTGGAATGCCTGATCCTTAGAAAATAAATAATAATAATAATAATCGACTAGTCTGAAAATATGCATCTATGTGTGGGAACTATACACACAATCATTCACAAACACAACTTGCACATTATAGAAAGTACATACAGGATTTCCCATACAGGAGTTCCTGTGAGGCCAGAATTTCATACATGAAGCTGGCAGTCCGATCATGTACTGAGAAAAAGCGTTCTGCCATACAAACACTAGTGAAATGTTGGTATAAGTGCATTAGTGTAGCAGGGGGTTATATAGAGAAATAAAGAGGGGTTTTACTCTCATAACTGTGTTCTGTTATTCTGAACAATCACAAGTCCTGGTTTGACTTGAACACCCAGTGTAGATACAAAATCCATGGCTAAATCCAATCCTGCACTCCAAGGGGCCGGTCATACAGTATGTCGTGTGTTTTGCATGTTCAATTTAGATGTTCTATGCTATATGAGATGAAAAATAAAATAAAAAAATTTTCAGAGAGCAGCGAGTACGCCACAATGAACAGGACAAGAATCAACCAATTAGCTTCACCCTTTCCATCCTCCTGGATCAGTGGGTGAAATTCTCCATGCTGACTTCGTTCTAGAAGGATAGGGTGCATCCAAACACACAATAAATCTAGTAGCACTGCTCTTGCCAGAGCTTTTCGGTGCTGTTGGAAATTCATTAATATCCAGCAACATCCCGGTCGTCATACAGCACGCAGGTCATGGGTGCTTACCAACCGCAGACACCGTGGGATTGCAAGCGATTTGAAAAGAATGAGAGAGTGGAACGGCCACTAATAGAAATTGCATTGGGTGTGGTGAAGTTTAGTACACAAGTGTGGGGCAGGTTCATAGCTTCTGTAGTCACAGGTAGTCTGGAAACGTGCAAAGCCTGGCTGCTAATTATTGCATATCTGTGAATTTCTATAGTTTTTTATACTGTAAACAGTAGAAATTGTGAAAGGTATAAGAGGTGACGCACAGGGCCTGTCCCTATACAGCCCAGTGAACAGTAATTAATATATATATATAAATAAATTTTTTAAAAGTTTGTCATAAAGGGTGAGTCAAAAATTATCCGCACTCCAGTTATATTAAAATTTCCATTGGCCAAACTGTCTCCCCAGGTGTGAACGTGTTACATCAGTTCATTTGTAACTGCGATGCGAGCAAAAATGGATTCCCAGCTTGTGATTTGCACAAAAGAAGAGCAGCGTGCAGTAATCCGTTGTTCTATTGTCTGAGGGTCTACCATTATTTATGGACGACTTTGTGCGCAATATGGAGAAAGTGTTCGGGATTTTGCAAACAAAATTCAGACCGATACTCTAAGGAAGGTTAAAGTTTCTTAAAGAGAATAATTACTGGAGACGAGACCTGGATTAATCACTACGAGTCTGAGAGTAAACAGCAGAGTATAAAAAGGAAGCATCCTCAATCGCCGACCGAGAAAAAGTTCGAAAGTCAACCATAAGCTGGAAAGTTCATCAATGCATACAGTTTTCTGGGATTCTCGAGGGCCAGAAGTATTGGAACATTATCAGGAAAAAGGTTTAACAATCAACAGTGCTCGTTACAGTGAGACGATTATTGAAGAGCTGAAGTCTAAACTTCAGATTAAACGCAGACGACTGATGTGCAAGGGCGTCATGATCTTGCATGACGATACACATCATCCCTATAGTCCTGATCTTGTTTCATCGGACTTTCCTCCGTTTGGTCCCCTGAAAGCAGCAGAACTACGAGGACGAAGATTCACTTCTGATGAAGAAGTGAAGACAGCAGTGCATTCATGGCTCGCAGCCTAAAGTATTTTTAAATAAGGGAATACGACATCTTGTTAAGAGATGGACAAAGTGTATTAAAAAGCAAGGAGATTATGTTATGTATTTGTCTTTTCTAAAAGATAATTAAAATAATTTCTATTTTGATATATATGATATTATGAGAATAAAACAATATTTATTAATATTTTAATAATATGTCATATATAATTTTCTGAAGTGTGTATCCATATTTTTTAGCCTGACTCTACACACACACACACACACACACACACACACATGTCTGGGAATTTTATGGAGCAATAGAAGCAAAATTGAGCAAGAAAATATTGAGACGAACCAAGACCAACCATAAACAGAATAATAACAACACTTGTCTGAGACGTTTTAAGTCAGGCTGGACTAATACAGCAACAGATGTCTATGAGCACTACTGCAGAAATTGCTGCTCGCTGTGACCAGATAGAAAATGAAGTGCTTTACTGCAGTAGGTTTTTGTTGTATTCTGATGACCCTGTTTAAATTCACACAAACACACACACACACAAAAAAAACAACTCAAGCGAAAAACCCAGGACAAGCATTATCCATGCTCTTTGTGAGACAATTTTCCTAAATGAGACCACATTAACCAGCAGGGGTCTTATAACCCACAAAGACCAATGCAAAAAAAACAAAAAAACAATCCAGCATTGAATCACTGAAAACATCCAGGTTGAATCCTGATTGTGTAAACGTTTATACGTTTAAACAAGGCGTGTACTTACAGTAACAGTAACTGACATGCAACAAGAGATTACTAGTACATTATTGCCTTATGTATTTATATGCACTTCCAAAAAAAAAAAAAAAAGCTTTGCGATGATGTTTCTAAACTCCCACTCTTAGCATGACTTATAAACTATTTAGATCTATATAAAAAGTAAGAGGGTAATAAAGATAACAAAATAACGAGCCTTTCCAGATTAGATTTCGAGCTATTCTTGCTACAAAACCGAGTCAAATTTGTGCTTCTGTTTATACACAAATTTCATCTGTAAAAAAAGAAAATGCATTTAAAAATGCATCTGGAACTGCTTCGTGTACACATATGTGTGTGTGTCAGTGACAGAGCAAACAAACGGCAGATGTGAAGGAGCAGCTGAGGGCAGAAAACAGTGAGAAGGTGATCAAAGTATAAATCTCCGAGGAGCACACGTCTTTATTAACCTGCTAAATGACCCACGCGGGTTGTTACCATATGCGGAAAAAAAACATGAGCTTACGCTATGAGTAACCTCCAGCTAATAATCCAATTACTCTATTTTTCTCGACCGCTTGGTGTCGAATAATATTTTGGTGAAAGGGCACCAAACGCTTTACGAGGGGAACAAAAGAAGCACAGGCAAATCTATTTTAAACGGTTCTGTTATAAGCTGCTTTCAATAATTACCTACAAAAAACAAACATTTTTGTTATATTTCAACAGTCATTTATACACACATATATACCGCTGAACAAAGGAAATGTTGCACTATAAAAAGGATAATCTGACTCACATCTTCCAAAGTGCCACCGTGTACATGCAATTTGCAATTTACAGCATGTCCAGTGGACATGTCCAGGTATCCAAACCCAGGTATGTCCAAAAGTAAGGAAAACATTCTGATTGTGCATTTTGTCTTCACACTATAACGCCCTGTTTAGACAATGCTAGCAGAGAGAGGGCCATCAAATTAGTGCAGCAAAAGCAGACATCTGCGGAGGTTTTGGAGATGCCAAGAATACAATTTCCAGGCTATGGAACCGATTCCCAACAACTGCTGGTTCCACTACAGATCGCCCTAGGTCTTTGGCGACAAATTTGATGGCATCATTTGAGAAATCGTACAGAAAATGCTGCCACTATTGTTGGTATTCCAGGGTTCCACACCATAGATAAGCAATGTTCAACATGTTTGGCTGCAGCTGGATGTGCAAGGGAGCCGTATCGTGGGCCAACCTACTGTACATCATTGTCGTAGACATCTGAATTTGGAATTTCTGATGGACATACAGATTTTTGTAGAAAATTTAACTCTTATTTATATGGGGGCATGCCATATAAATTGCATTATAAGGGTAACTGGCGCCCCCAAATTGCCCAGTGTTTGTGTGTGTGGTGTGTAATGAATTGATACCCCATCCAGGGTGTACCCTGCCTCGTGCCCTAAGTTTCCTGGGATAGGCTCCAGGCCCCCATATGATTGGGTATGTGCTTGTGCCCTGTGATGGGTAGGCATCCCCGCTGGTGTATCCCACCTTGTGCACCAAGTTTAGGCTCCGTGACTCCACACAGTGTAAGCAGACAATGAATGGACAGATAGATGGATATTGCACCATTAATAACACATATTAGCCCATCTCAGGAACCAATATCTTACTTCGCATAAGGTTTCTTTGGTGAAAATGAACAGGGTTGACTTTACTATCATAGAGTTAGTCGAATTTTCAATGTGGACTAAATGCAGTGTAATAAAATATTGCAACATCAATGGCATTCCAATTGTAACCAATGTGCGAAAAAAAATACCATTACTTTACAGCTAGTTTGTGAAGTCATTATTAATAAATGTAGCTCCTAATATTCAACAACAAATGGAACATCGACTGCACATCACAACAATATTAGCTAGATGCTAAACTAGCTAACGTGCATTTCAGGAAGCTACACTTTGCGACTTAAAAAACGTAAAAAAACGCTTCACCGGGAATATTTTAATACTGTAATAATAAAGGACACAGTTAGTACTTTTAGGTACATCACCGACACTTACGGCATTCAACCAATTGAACTCAGTTTTTCTTATCTTTTCGGGAAAAGTCCGTGTCTTGACAGATGAGCCAATCTGCGAGTTCTCGATTTTCATTCTGCGCTTTTAAGTCCTGCTTATTCTCATAGACAACCGCAGAGCTTTAAACCCATTACCGCTCTCTCATTTCGGAAACGGGCCGAACATCTATCACGCGGTTCTACCTTTCGTCAGCTCCGCATCACAAAAACCCGATACGGTTCCGAAGAGCTTAATCTTCCCGAGGTGTATTTTTGATCCTTCAAGGATTCAAAGTAGCGTAATTGGTGTTACGAGTTGCGACGTTTGGTTTCCAGAGGCTTTGTTGGCTGATGAATAGGTTCTGGTGGAAAAACAAACAAACAAAAAAAAAACAATAAAAGAAGTTGGCCTATTTAGATTGGCCTTGATAAAAAGGGGAAAAATTGAGAAAGAAAGAAAGAGAGAGAGAGAGAGAGAGAGAGAGAGAGAGAAACTTAAGTTCAGTGAGTTTACACATGCTAATAACTGCTGAGCTGAACCTCTGGTTTGTAAAAGGCATGTTAGGAGCAGCTTTATTTGCAGTGCGAGCTGAGCCATCGGAGAACAAATAGATTGCAGCTGGGAACAGGGCACACACTCAAGTCATTAACAGAAGGGGAGATGAGCAAGGAGCAACAATTCACTCTGAATGCAAAATAGACAAAAGGCAGTAAGTGATAAAGGCCAGTTGAAATGAGGAAAAAGCTGTATGAAAACTATACTCTGGCCTAAACATCACTAGTGAAGCAGGTAATCCACCCGCCATCATCATGCATGTCTGCGATTCTGATAATGGTCCTCATTGATATTCAGCAAGCGCATCATCCCGCTCAGTGTTATGATGGATCACGGCGTAGTGGACAGCGTTGCTTGTGTTAGACAGACATACAGTAGATATGCATGGAGTTTACTATCATCTCTCCAGCTCTTCTCCTGCAGATAACCATTTGCAGATGGCACACATTTGCACACAGACTAATGTGAGCTAGATTACACTTATCTGGGCTTTGTGAAGTGAGCTTCGATACTCAAACACTGGCTTAATCAAAAGCTTCTGACTAAAGGCAGCCCTGGGGTTAAGCATTTCCTAAAGGCGCTCTTTGATTAGCATAAGTTTCAATGCTTTGTCTGATCTACTGTCAGTTTTACAGAGGCCAAAAGTATTGACGCAAGAGTGAAATTCATTGCTTAGATCACCTAATTTTTTAAGAAGATTTATAATTTGTTATTTTATGCAATGGAATCGCTATGGAATAATCGATATTTATTCCAGTCATTTATTCTTTAAAACCTGTTGGAGCCTAAAAGGACGTCTGCGGTACTCTGGTGTCACTCGCTTAATCAATGCCTGCTTGATTGCTTCCTGAAGATAATGTACAGATGTTTTTTTTTTGCCTTTGCCACCATTGTCCAACAGATTTCTACTGGGTTTAGGTCTGGAGAAGACCTGGAGATCCAGCAGGAACCACCATTGTCGTCACATAGACGGTTTTTCACTCTTAAGTCAGACAGGCTAGAACTTATTATTGAAATCATATGTTTTGTGCAGATAAATGAGTTTTGGCCGTTAATAAAAAAAAGCTTAAGGATAAATAATCTTTAAAGGTTATGATGGTAAACACATCACACCACTGATTATTTTTGTTCCAATTCAGACACCTACCTGGCTGAAAGGGTTGGGTTGAATTTCCACCAGATTCTCCGCCGCTCGCCGACTCTTCGGGGCATCTGGAGGGCACTGAAAAGAAAACGAAGCCTATGATCAGATTGTTCCCTATTCAGATCTGAAGTGTGGGAAGCCTGCCAGACGTCTGTATACTTAGTTATCACACCACCTGGCTTTGATGAAGGGTTCAAAACAGATCTGATTAAAAAAAAAAAAAAAAAAAACGTCTGCAGACGCTGGTTTGTTTCCTTTTCTAAACCTTGTAAAGACAACTAGTGTTGAGTTTTTTTCTTCTTCTTCTTCTTCCTAAAGTTTGTTTAGGGGGCATCTGTTGCCCTTGTTTCCATTTTAAACTCTGCTCACAGGGAGCCCTGAGCATATGCCCCAGCAGAACGCCGCACGCCAAAGATCTAGGGCTCATTAAAAAGCCTCATTAAAATGTTTGACTCGGAGTAGTTTAGCGTCACGCTTACAATGAACACGGCTGCCCTCCCAAATAACGCGAATCGGAAATCCAGGCATCCGTGAAACAGTTCGCTGTTACAACACGCCGCTGTTGAATTCTCGAATGAGAAGGTGCGGATTAATTTTCTTTAACAGCAGCATTACTGCTACCGCTAGTTCTAATCCTGTATTGTTTCTGTGGTAACAACTCTTGGTGGCGTCTCTGCGTTATGTTATTATTTTAGAAGAATAGTTTAGAAACTGATAGAGGCGGCACAGTGGCTTAGAGTTTAGCACTGTCTCCTTGCACCTCCAGGGTCTGTGTGCATGGAGTTTGCATGTGGGTTTCATCCAGGTTCTCCGGTTTCCTCCTTCCTTCCACAGTCCAAGGTCATGCAGATTAGGCTAACTGGCGTTCCAAATTGCCCGTAGTGTCTGAAAGAGCGTGTCCAGGGTATACCCCGCCTAGTGCCCTAAGTCTCCTGGGATAGACTCCATGCCCCCCGGTGACCCTGAATACAGGATAAAAGCGGTCTAGACTATTTGTGTCTATCTGAACGAACAAATATGACTTGAAGTGACTTTTGTATGTGTTCTTAGATTGGATGCATCTCTGATACATAGTCAGAATGATCAGATCAGGGGATTTCAGGGATTTCAGAGCAGCGCTATCAGCGACGACTGGACTTCCTTCTTCTTCTGGACCTCAACGAATATAGCTCAATAACTGCTTGCCATCCTCCAGAGCAAAATCTTTTTTGTTGTTGTTGTTGAAATCACCTTCATTGTTTGATATGAATGAGTAGTCGCACAAATATGATGAGTTTTACACCAGGTGGTGCGAACCAAGATGTACAGATGTGCGTGCCTTTATATAGGATCCACATTAGAGTCAGATAAAAGTCATTTGTAGGTATGAACATAGGGTCGATTCCCGCCTAGGGTTGGAGTTCGCATGTTCGCCTCATGCTTGGTGGGTTTCAAGCACCACAGGCGAAGGACATGCAGATTAGGCTAATTAGCCTAATTATTAGCTAAATTAATAATTAATTAATTTATTCACAAATTGCCCGTAGTGTGTGAATGAGTGTGTGAGTGTTTGTACTGTATGTGTGTATGCCCTGTTGGCACACTTTCCATGGTAACCCCCCCCCGCACCCAGCATAGAAAATGAATGAATGCATAAATGAATGACTGAATGAGAAAGACTCAGGCTACTATAAACTACTGTTTATACAGTTGGAAATCTTGTTTTACCGAAATTGCTGAAAAATCCGAGAATTAAAACACATCATAGAAAAACCGTTCTCTTCATGATATCTCGATATCTAGCGCTCATTGCATCAGCTGAGTTTTAATATACCTTCTGATCATATAAAGCACACACAGTTCTCAACTTCAGAGCTAAACTGATTCTAAGTTTTCTCCTGCGGCCTGCTTTCTTCTTACACACGAAGCGTTTCCTGAGCTTTTTATTTCGACTATTTCTAGGCATTATTCAGGAAGCTGGATGCCTTTTCGTGTAGGCAGGAGCTCCATGGGAGCCAAACAGTTCTGTGAACCTTAAAAATTCAGCAAGCTGTACCCTGTCAGAGCTCTGATCAATTTTTTTGGGGAAAATAAATAAATAAATAAAATGCAATAAAAAAATAAAAATAAAAAAACTTTAATACCGATGACTCAAACCGAGTTCTGGCCCCCAGGACATTCTTATGTAAGTTGATTCCATGATACAACCCCTGCTTGAGTTTTTGTACTGATATTTTGACATTTTAATGTTTATTAATATCTTTTTTGGGGGGGGGATTCACTTTAAAGTGTGCTTTACATGCTTCCACACTAGAGGTTGAATGCATGTCCTACTGATTTCCCAGCTGTAATAGACATCAGTTAAACTGGCCAGCTACAGTTTGACCCCCTACTAAAAGAACAAACAAACAAACACAGAAAGAGAGAGCAGAGATCACCTCTAGAGATGCCCTGGATTAAAAAGAAAAATGTTCTTTCCTACATGCACCCATGCTGGTGTTCTCATCTTGTTGAATAATTCAGCAGAAATATCGTGCATGTCCAGTGCCTAATGAGACTCATTTCTCTCCTGAAGACAATCTCACTTTTTCTCCAAGTCTTCAACAAAAACTTTGCCTGGCGTCTGCTCAAGCGGAACTATCGATATGTTGGGGTAATTTGGCAGTACGGTCTAACTAAGC
Organism: Clariallabes teugelsi; assembly: GCA_030014215.1. Taxonomy (NCBI): domain Eukaryota; kingdom Metazoa; phylum Chordata; class Actinopteri; order Siluriformes; family Clariidae; genus Clariallabes; species Clariallabes teugelsi. Next base: position 9,002,837 of record JAQMYG010000021.1, read on the forward strand.
TTCTAAATTGAAGTTTAAATGACACATTAGCTGCATTTTGGGCAATTTATCAAATAAATTCCTCATCAGTTTTTTAGGACTATATATTTTATTCATATAAAATGTACTCGTTACAAAAGAGAGAGAAAAAACAAAGTATGCATATATAAAGAAATATTTATACACTAATACACTCGTACACTAATGCTATGCAAGCTGTCTAGCCTGTGGTAATCGAATCCAGCGAAATTTGATTAACAGCAAAGAAATTATCATCGCATCAAGGTGTTATATGTTGTTATGCACAAATACATAATTCTGTATAATTTCATTGAGTTGGAAACAAAACCACAGGCTCCCTAATGACTGATCATTTATTCTGCAAACATTGTTTGCGCCATTCATTAAAAAAAAAAAAACCCACACACACGCATTAGAGATTAAATATATGATTGCGCCATCAAAGGCTGTTCTTATTTACCAGAGTTAAAGGGAAACTCATATAAAGTTAGACGGAATATATTGTTCAATGACGTGATGACAAATTTTTGCTAATGCACTGAAAATATTCAAGTCAAGGGTGTTCAAGTCAAACTGGGACTTTTGATTGTACAGGATAAGACGACACGGTTACAGTATGAGGGTAAAAACTGCCTTTATTCCTCTATATAATCCCCTAATGCACTTATCCCAGTGTTTCACTAATGCTTGAATACCATCAAGGTAGAAGGATTCCTCAGTACGCTGAAACTACCCGCTTCACATCTCAAACGCTGGCCTCCCAGGAACTCCTATAAAGCAACTTTTCCTTAATGGAAAAAAACAGCCTGGATTGATGTTTTTGCAAGACAGTGCACAACCTCATACTGCCCACCGCATCACTTGCACATTACATACACTTAGCTGGGAGTTTTTGCCACATCCTTGAGTCGTGTCCTCGCTCCAAACCATTTCCACATGTTTGGGCCATTAACGGAGTTCCTTGGAGGCCGGCGTTTCAGACGTGAGGCAGGCGGTCCGATCATGGTTCCGTCGTACTGACAATATATACTACTTTGATGGTATCCAAGCACTAGTGAAACACTGGGATAAGTGTATTAGTGTAGAAGGGGATTATATAAAGAAATAAAGAGAGTTTTTAACCGTGTTCTGTTATTCTGCACAATCAAAAGTCCTGGTTTGACCTGAACGCCCCCGTGCATGACCATAAACATTGTGTACAGACTGCATAAACATGTTACTCTATAGCAACTTCACTGAGACCTAAAAAAATAACTTAAAAAACGATTAACTTGGCAAACTCTCCAGAAACCACACAAAGGCACTTTAAACTTGGTCCAAACTTTTAGGCACTGGAAATGGAGGCAAAAACTTTTTTTCAGTCTTTGCATGGAAACAAAGTTCACACGCATTTCTGGTGCAGCTGAGATCTAATCCTTAATCTACTTCTTCCCTAAATATAGCTTAATACATGAATGATTCTGTACATCATGCATACACAAACTTTAGTCAATGTTTATAGGAACTGATTGGATTCAATTCTGATTATTTGATTTAAACCAAGGTCTTGGTGGCTAAGGACTACTTTTTAAACTGTTGCTGAACAGCAGATTTTTCAGCTAGCTAGAAAAAAAAAAGGTTTTCAGTTTTCCATCCACAGTCCTGTTCCAAAATACACTTTGGCAACACTGGATGCTAATACAAGACCCATATTGTTGTACTGACTTACATAAAACTGTCTTAACAGCTTGAAATACTCTTGAATACTGTTAACCATTTTCAGGAAACTATTATTCCAAATTATTATTCTTTTACTGTAAAAATGGACACTGTTGCACTGTTGCATATCAAATCATGTGGATTTTTCTTTTCCATAAAAAAATAATAAAATGCACTTGTATTCAAATGCATCATTTTTAGGCTAATCATAAAAATATGATCATTGCAAGCATAGACAGAAATGAAATTTTGGCTAGCTCTTTTTAGTGTTGTCAATCGATTAAAAATTTTAATCTAGTTAATCACAGTCATAGACAAATTAATCACGATTAATCACAATTTTAAAATACTCAGATTTACTTGTATTATAAAGGGAATAAAGAAATGCATGACAAACTGGTTATAGGAAACAGATTATGCAGTTTTATAATATAAATCTCCCAAACGGGAACCCAACATCAATGGTGGGACTTGAATCTGGTTCCTCAGATCCGAACTAAAAAAACACCAACCTAGAGCATTAACCGCCTGAGCCACCACTCCCACAACTTATCTACAGTAAGCCATGTTCAAGCACACAACTTTGGTTTGATTTCATCCAAACTTCAAACGCATCAAAAAATAGTAATGCATTGTTATTTCTAGATTAATAACATGCTTTAATATTGAGGTTTTTTTTTTCCAATTTTGTACAATGTCCTGATGTTTTAGGAAAGTGATGGCTTAGTGATTTAGACTGATTAGAAAGTCATGAGTTCAAATGCAAACTGTTCCAAGCTGCTATGTTCATTCCTTGAGACAGCTGCTTAATCTCCAACTACTCAGTTGTATCCAGTCAAAATATTAGCTCTTTTTAAAAAAATTTTTTTTATAAAAATAAAACCGTTAGGCAAAATGTAACTGTAATGAAAAATTCAAGGTACTATGACTTACCCTGGCTCCTGGAATTTCACAGCAAGCTTCCTGGATGGCCAGAGATGGGTCGCAGTACACCACCGCCTGCTGAAGGTCCATCTGACAGAAGAAAAAGCGACAAACTGCAGTTTAATTGTAAAAAAAAAGTTTTTAAAATATATTTAACTACGTAAGGTTTAATATGAACCAGATTACCTGAACCAACCACATTGTCATTCATCATTGGAGAAGCGAAAGAAAAACAAGAACAATGGAATAAAGTCAGAGTAGGCACATGTGAAGAAGTGAAAGTCGACTCGAGTCTCATGTCAGCTCGAGTCGGTAAGGCTGCTGGATACTTCACCGGTTCATACATACTACCTCTACGTGATATGAGTAGGTGAGAAACGTCTTGCTTTCGCCTTATGCTAGCTTATTAACAAGTTAAAAAGATTCAGACAGCTTGCATAAGCAGCACAGAGGAGCATCCCTGAGGCAGCATCACTTCCAGCACTTGTGTTGAAACTTTTTTTCCCCTATGCTGCATGCAGCTTTATCGTTAACGACAATGGCATTTAAGGGGAAAATAAAATGCGTTAATACTGCTTGACAATATGAAATGAAAATGCACCTCAACACAATCTCTAAAGAGGTACAATAAAATAGGAACGCTATACTCTATAAATAGCCGTAATACTGCAAACTGGCAAAGAGTTGGGTTAAGCTCATGTAGGAGTGATTGAATACTGGAAAAGTGCATGTTTTTATGCAGATCTCAGATGTACAGTGACTACAGACTTACAGGGACTGCTTGGATGGCTGTGTGGGAAATGTGCACAGAAGGCATGGGACGAAGTCTGCAGAAAACAGATGTGTGTTTCAGCTATATGCGAGTCTGACCTTGGATTTGTGGGAAATTGGCTTGAGCGAGGAGCAGCATTACGTCCAGCCCCACTGTCTGACAAAGTGATGTAACCACAATACAGTCTTGAGCCACCCTTTATTTCTTCATATTTTGCTTCCAAAGAGTCAGACTTTCGTGTATTTTTAATGTAGTCTTGAGGATCAGATCTCCAGGCTTCCTTAAGGACTTCTTTGGCCTTATATTCAGTTTTCAAGTTTTTCAATTTCAAAGGAATGCTTTTTTTTTTTTTTTTTTTTGTTAATCCACATGGAGACCATGTGGATTAAAATCATTCAAGCAACAAAAAAAAAATCAGGTGCAGATGTTGACAGATGATCAGGCTGGTGATTAGTATACTGGTGACGCTGAGTGGTTGGAACAGACGAGAGGGGAAATGAGGTCGCTGCTGAGGTTGTTACATAAACAACAGAGACGCACGCCGTGACAGATGTTTTCAAAGTAACTTGAAAGTAATGTAATTAGTAATCTAAATACTTTTTACATGTAATAATCAGTAATGAAATCAAATTGCGATTTTAAAGTAGTAATTTGTAGTAGATTACTTGTTTATAAGATGTACATAAGATGATTCTGAATATGAGAAACTTTCCCAGTATGTACTGTATACGAACAGAACTTATGAACTTAAACCTACTGTAAGTCACCAACCCGAGATAAAAAGCCGACACTAATTCTGTATATATGAGCAATGTAAGCAGCTCACTCATATTGCTTAAATTCCATATGACCACCTAGTTGATCATTCAGCCAAGTGTGCTTCTGGACTTGATTTGATTAAAAAGTAGGAACTGATTAATGAATCATGGATGATGGGTGATGCTTGTTAAGACGGCCCTCTCAGGGTTCTGGTTTCATCACGCTTTCACAGAGCTGAGTAACATGAGCCTAGAGAACCAGCGCCTGTGGTTATCCTTCTGCAGACATTCCCTTAGATAACCTTCCAAAACACACACACACTCATATCCGCAAAGCCCATGGCTGAGCCTGCAGGTAGCCCGTGCACAGGAAGCAACATTTCTACACCATTAGTAATGTTCCGCACAATTAGCAGGGGAGCAGGAAGTCAGCTG
>JAQMYG010000021.1:9013337-9025547 GCA_030014215.1 Clariallabes teugelsi
TTTGTGAAATACGGTTTTATTCTGTAGCATTTATACAGTATTTTACTGTTAAAATTACGAACATTTTTTACAGTGTATTTCACTCGAATGCTTTCACTTGAATGCAAATTTATAGTTGGATAATTTGACCGCATTGTATGATTTCTCCATGCTCCCTCTACCCCCCTCTGACCGGCTATGATTTCAGGTCACATCTCTAATTGTGCTGTACAGACACCTGAAGCTGATGATGGTTATCCTTCTTAAAAGACAATATTCAATTAAGATAAAATACAAGCCACTGGCTGCATCCTAAATCTGTAATCAAAGTAAAGACGACGTTGAAACTACTAAATCCTAATGAAAAACATTCATCCAATTCGGATTATCGATTTTTATTTTATTTTATCTTTTTATTATGCAGAGTGACTTAATTAGGCCTATAATGTGTGTAGTCTTGTCAGCTGTGACTTTGACAAACCGTCCTACTGTAGTGCGCATTTATCTCTATTACACAATCCAGAAAGATAATAAACATATTGAGATACTGTGACTACTTCATTTTGGTTGTGACCTTGTATAAAATCAGCAAATCCGTCAGAAAACTCTCACCATTTTATTACATTATTTTATTATAGTATATAATCGTTCAATAACTGCTGCATCATTACAGTCCCTTGATACGCTAAACTACGAGGCTACAAATAATAAATAAAAATAAATAAAAATACTTAGACTTTTCATACAGTTGCATTTCACTAAGTCAAATCCAGATACGTATCCCGAGGGCTGTTGTGCTGCACTTTGCATGGCCTATTGATTGGCGTATCGAGAAACGCTCCAGTGTAAATGTGATTGTTTTTGGCATACAGCTTGAAAATTGGTGTTAGTTCTAACTCATTACATGAAACCTGTTATCAGTACATGACCGAGAACATACAGTACAGTATGTATGATCTACTGTAGTAATATGCATTACCCGCCATCCCACCCAGGCCTTTCCTATAAGAATTCCATCAGCGCTCTTCAGCATCGACATCGCCCTCAATACCTCAACCCGGGTAATAAACATTCGCTTCCGCTCTCTCTCTCTCTCGCTCATCTCCATACTTTTTATGAGCGTCTAAAAGCTTTCTCGCATATAAGTCAGCCAAGGGCCAGTCACCATCATCTCCCAATCAAACTGTCAAATCACATGCTCGGATATCTACAGACCAAACAGGAAAGAAGGCGAGAGCGGAGATTCCAGCTGGAGACACTGTGTCACTCAATACATCTTCATCTTCAAGGGACGGTTCTGTCCCAGATTTTAAACAACGTGATATATGCATGGCAGATTAATGGGGATGATGTGTCTGAAAGAGCATGACAGACCTTTTTATCTGTAGCCAACGTTTTTCTCTGGCCCGCTTTTATTGTTTTGTCTGAGAGAGTCGTGAAAAAGTCTGAAAAACAATCACGTGTGTCGGGGGATGGGGTGGAGGAGTTTAACGCAGGAATATTCTACATTTATTCTACAATATCCCTTTAAAATGTATTCATATTTATGTATTTATCCCAAATAATATTTTATATATCATATTTAGTCATATCCTCGTTATTAAAGTGAGCACTTCACTGACAGCATGTCAATTCAAGTCCTATAAAACTATAGCCATAAAAACACATTCGATTGTACTGTGGTTTACGGTCACACCAAAAAATGATGGGTCCTTAATATTATTGTTAATAAAGCATTTTACCGCCCTGGGCTGAGTGGCAAGAGCTCGGTGCCAGTCCGATTTTCAGAAGTGCGTTAATGGAACGGGTGGCACCGAGTCAACCTCCAGATGGTTGTCACAGTATTTGGATGTTTTCTTTTTTTCCACGCTTTAGGCCTTAAGTTCTTAATCAACAACTATCTGTTAGATTTAAAATTCAGACACAAGCTTGTGCTGGCAGGTTTTATTACTATTGAAGTTATGTACACGTACAGCTGAGCCAGTTAGCGGTGAGCGGGGGTTGGCGGGGGGGGTGTTCGGTTAGTACTGTAATTACAAAAACAGACAAAAGCAAACTCTGGAAAGCACTTTCTGGAAATAGAATGAATGAGTACATAGTGAAGTTGTAACTTTTTTTATTGCTTAATGAATACTTATTTCTCGAAAACTAGCCACGAAATCTAAGAAGGTTTTAAGAAGACAGAGAGAGAGAAAGAAAGAGAGAGAGAGACAGAGAAAGATCAAAGGCTTACTCAGTGGGCTGGATGAGGCGAACTTTTCCCAGGCGTAGGATGACAGGCCCTCGCGGGTTACGTATCTTCTTCACATCGCTGTTCTTCATCAGGGAAAAACGCCGCACCAGATTGAAACCTGTGGATCAATCGATCAATTCATTAACCATCCAGCAGGCTAATCAATCAGCAGTGTGCTCCGCGACAGGCACCATGCAGTATGTCACTAAAGGGGTTCGGAGCTAGAGCAGAAAAAGCCTTTAACTTTTAAAGAGATCAGAGCAGGAGCACATAAGCCTAAATCCCTACACATTAATGACTATGTCTTTAGCGATTCTCCATGAGTTTGGTGATCCGTTAAGAGCTTCCAATACTTTACACGAAGGATACAGGAATGGAAAAACGTACATATAAAATAGGGTACCTCTTTATAAAATGGTCCACGTGACTAATATTCAACCTAAACAAAACAACCCGAAAGTTGATGGGATGACACCATGACAACTGTATCATTTTAGATGTTTCGATCACCAGCTATGAGTGTAGACCAAATGGAGCGTGTCATTGTCTTATTGTTGCCAAATGCAATTAGGGAGAAATATACACTATATGTTGCATTATATTTAAGCATCATCCTGTGTGTAAATGGCCCAAGGCACAGTTTAATAGTGTATATTAACATTACTGTTAATTAACCAAAAACTACAGGTTGTGGTTCATTAACATGCTATGCTCATTAAATACATCTAGCAGCCTTTAATAAAAGTAAAGCAGTAAACTAACAGAAAAGGATCCATGGTAGCAATACTTCCTGGAGTTTTTAGGACTTCAAATCATGCATAATCATTTTAATATACAAAAAAATGTATGCTAGTACACATTGCGACTAAGTGCCACATCATACACCAGTACATATTGTAAAACTGTTTTACTCACTAGCTTCAGCTTCATTAACCACTAGGACCAGATGGAATCGACTAACTAGAGTAAAGACTTACGTATTAGTTTTGCCCTTCCTGGATAAGTCACTGAATAACATGTGACAGGTCACATCAAAACAGTTAGTAAGTCACTTTTAGCTCATTTAAGTAATGCATCAGTTTTCAGATTCCTGGTTCAATATTACTATACCAGGTCCGGTTGCTGAGATATGGCCAGTATGAGTTTGAAAAACATTGAAATCCTATTTTCAAAAGAGGAAACCCTCAGCCTCATTTTGACACCGGGATTTCCTTGCTACCCCGAAAATAACTTTGCCAGCAGCATGGGTTTATAGTCGAAAAATATAATAAAATGCATGTTTTTCTATAACAACTATGTTAACCGGCTTGCCTAGTCTTACTTAAAGTGCTTTAAAACTATGTTTAGGATTGAAATTTTCTGGAAGGATAAGGATTCATCAATTGATTGTTGAATTTGCTACATTTCATGACTTAATTTGATAAGATGGGTCACATTTACGTAAAGACTAATAATCAGGGATTTGAATAGAGCCCTACAAGTATTGCTGTTGTCTTAAAGCTCCATGATGCCTGGTTCAATCCTGATCTCCATCGTCAATCTAATGTAATGCATAGTCTCCTTATGTCTGCTTTGGCACCATCACCCAGGTCCAAAGGAAATCCATAACCAGACGCATTGTACCTGTAATGTTGTGTCTGGCTGTCTGAGGAAACTTCCAGTCTTCGACCTGCATGGAAGGACACTGCTCACCTATTTAAAGAAAGATAAAATGAGAAAGACCAAAAGTTCAAAATACAGACAGACATGTAATTTGCTGCCTAAACTTTCTAACGCTGAAAGTTTTCTAGTGGAAGTTGGGCGTCTAGCTGAGGACAGCTACTGTATGTCAAATGTTAGACCTAAGCAAAGGGCAAACGTGTTGCCGTGATCAAAGTTTGTGCGGGGAAGACAGACAACAACTCAGATACCAAGCCAAAAATAAATACTGTCTGTCTGAAAGAATCACTCCATAATCTGAAGACAAGACCTCTGACAGCCCGCTTGACATTGCATCGATGGGTGGACGTCACATGATTGATTTACTCGCGCTGACACGTACTGTTGCGGGCCAAAGCGCTGTCTGTCATACAGCTAGGAAAGGCGTCACCTCCGAAAAAGATTCGGTGGTAGAACATCATAACAAGATTCCAGAAATATACATCTAAAGACATTTCCAGCAGAATGCTTTAAGTGATGGTGGCTTTACCGTACGATTCCGTCTAAGAATTACAGTTAGGTCAATGCATGCTGGGATGAGCTCAAAGACCTGTTCATCTCAATGTGCGCCATTATGCTAACACAGTGTGGCTCTGAGTGCAGCTGTCAATTAGACGTTTTGTAGATGAGAAGCATATCAAAAGCTGGAGCTATGACTGGGAGAGCAAGCAACTCGGCAAGGATGTATACGGGAGGTGAGAGGAGGAATAATGAGAGAGCTGTAGCTCCAACCTGGTTCTCCTTGTCAAGTTCTATAAATCTCTTTCCTCAAACTCGAGACACCCGAATCCCTCTTCTGCTAACGCAGCAACCTTAGGGCTTGCGAGGAAATATCAGACAAACTTATCTGACAGACTAAGAGATCATTTTGCAACATTCTTGCATTTTAGGCTTTTTGAAGTCAAGCAGGACTACTCTACAAAGCTCTCGCTCAACCCCTGCTTCCAAAAAGATGAATTCCTTAATTTGGAGATTATTACAGAGAAACCATGGGGCCTGAAGGATGATCAGCTCCTGAGGAAAGTAAGAAAATGAAGCAAGAAAAAAAAAAGGCACCCGAAGAAACACGTTAACGTGACAAATTTAATTTATTTATTCATAGGAATTGTATTGGTAAGGAGAGGTTTGATTCTGTGTGTGGGAGTGCATCTCTCAAAAAGTGAAACTTTCTTGTTTATTCAGAGGGGACTCATCAATCTGTCCCAAACTCCTACAGAGCAAACCGAGGGCTACAATGGCAAGGAAAAACTCCCTCACAGAGCTAAAGAGGAAGACACCAGCAGTGCAACATGTCTTTCCCTGGCTGCCAGTGTGACTCAAAATATTCTTTTTATGAAAAACAAAGATCATGGTTGTGAATTGTCTTAACGAGGCTATAAAAACTCCATTCACTAACCAAGTTTATTGTTTAAGAAAAAGAACCCAAAATAACCCTTTTGTCACCAAATAAAAACCCAGTATAAAATACTAGTGTATGTCTACTTGAGTAGACCTCAACCCTTTATGGCTTAAACCTAAAATCAGATCCAGATACTAATGCAAATACTTGGTGCACTAAAAATACATACACACCAATCAGCACTGCAAAACATTATGCCCAATATTGTGCAGGTTCCCTTAGTGCCACCTGGGCAGCTCTGTCCCCTTGGGGCATGAATCTACAGGACTCTCTGGGAGTCTGCTGTGGTGTCTGGCACCATGATGTTGGCAGTGGATCCTTTGGATGCTGAATGGGATCAGCGGTTCTCAATAGATCGGATTTGTCTGTCCTGCACCTCCCATGGGTACTCGATTGGATTGGCGAGTTTGGACGCTGAATGGGTCTTGAACTCTTTGCCTGCTGGGTAAAATGTGCGGTGGACTGTGGCTGTCTTTTGGCTGTCTTTTGGTTCCTTCAGGCAAGGGTGAGCCTTGGATGCCTATGATCCTGATACCGGTGTATAATTTATATGTTCAGCCTTTATTCATCTCATATGCATTACTATGTCTGTGAAGATTCTCAGTTATACAGATGGGGTTTTCTGGAAGTTGAGTCATGTCATCTTGTTCAGTGGAAATGTTTCACTATTCATCCAAGAAGCTTCTTCAGTCTAAGGTACTGTAAGTTGGAAAATTCCTTATATTTAAGTCTTTTAAGGTCAAGGAATCTCCCCTGTTTGAAAAGCCTTGTTACCAGTGGAGAAGGTGAGAATAGGACGGAGGGTCGTTAGAAAGACAATAGACAGAAATTCGTTAAGGTGTAAACACATTGAACAGTGAATTTCTTTATTCTTTACATATATCGGCTTTTCTTAGTAGGCTGGGGTGAGAGTGCAGGGTCAGCCAGTATACAGACAGGGTAAGGGGCCTTGCTCAAGGGCCCAACAGCGGCAATCTGGCGGATTGATAATTGATTCATTAATAATTTATTAATTGATAAATGTTACTATGTTAATTTTATGTTGTGGTAATGTTATGGCTGATCGGTGTATAGTAAGGGTGTCACATCACGCAAAAGTCACACCTTGGTACATACCGCGATTTTGAACTTAAGTGCTGTATGTTTTAAGTGAAAAAATAAATAAATAAATAAAAATAAACATGATTTATTTATGAAGTTATTATAAATTTAACTTGCAATCACAAAACTTGTACAAACTGAAAACTAGCCATAATTTGCACAAAAAGGACACATTCTTTCTCCAAAATTTATTTTTAATCAATTAATTAATTAATTAATATAAATAAAAAAGGCATCTTGGTGTTTAGAAGTATTAAAAGCACTAAATATAACAAATAGTGTTTTTTTTAATGTATATTTTCACTATTCCACTTTTTTCCACAACTCAGTGAACCTTTCAGTCTTGACAGAAAAAAAAAATCTTGACATGAAGTGCCACTGCAACAAAAGTCAACTTGTGTTATTATTCCCAAATCTGAGTTCCTTTCCTGCTTACGGGGTGAAGTAAAATAAAAAAACACGCTATTATACATACACAAAGCAAGACTTACAGGCACAATTGTTTGTCAAATCTAAGACACTGATTATACTGTTTGACAAAAAAACAATATGCATCAGTCACTCAAATTACCTGAAGAGCATGTTGCATAACACCTGAACATGGGGGCTTTCAGGTTCCTACTTCGTCTGTCAAAAGCACTAAAGTGGGAAATGACTTTATTCTGATCGGCGAATTAGCACTTCCACAGTAAGCAATTCCCCAGTGATGAATTAACACCCAGCAGTGTTTGCCTGAGTCCAGGTGGACTTAAATAATCTCCGAAAGTGTAGGATGTAATGCTGAATTATATTTTGCATAAATTTGTTCATCTGCCACTTCAAACCTGCACAAATTTCCTCTCTATGAAGTGATAGAGCTTCAGAGACATGCTACAGTACTGTATGTGTTCCTTTAATGTGAATTATCCAAATTAATGGAGAAAATCACCATGCACTAATTACATTTTGACTCTATTCACTAAACATCCGGGACGAACTGAAATACTCCTACTGTTACACCCCTAATGTATAGGTAATGTCATCGAATTAATCCTACAACTGTTCGGATTGACACCGCTATGACAGTAAAACTGTAGGAACAATGGCACTATTCACGAAAAATCTGCTTAGACATGCGATTTAATTATAGCTACTGTATAACCTTGAAAGATTCACAAGTAATTTATTCCTGCCAGAAGTCACCTTTGTGCACATTAACTTGAATCCCATTATTTCACTGGAATAAGATGTTAATTAAACAGTGGCCCTGATACAAAAAACGAATATCCACTATTGTGACCATTTACTTTAGGATATCATAAATTATCTGATAATTATGTTTGCGCAGATAGTGATCTGTTTCACTATACTGTATATGCCAAGTAGGCTTAGTGTTCCTTAGTAAGATTTTAGCACACACCAAAAGTCAGCAAGTATCTATCTATGCCTGGTGTTAGAGACAATCTCTCTTAAAGTCTCACCTCACTTTTCTCTGGAAGGAAATGATGCTCAGAATGAACAGGTGTAAAGATGTTCTAAAGCAGGGCGATGAGTTTTTTCAAAGAAATCTACCTATACACCCACTGTACTATATTCCACAAACCACAAACTAACACTAAAGAATAGTTGTATCCAATAGACGGTTTGATATACAGGATATATTAAGTAATTAATTTTTCATTATCATCCTTGCACCGCCAGGGTCCGGGTTCGATCCCCGGCCAGGCTCGAGTCCCATCTCTTTGTGCATGGATTTTGAATGTTCCCCCCGTGCTTGGTGGGTTTATTCCGGGTACTCCGGTTTCCTCCCACAGTCCAAAAACATGTAGGTTAGGTTGATTGGTGTTCCCAAATTGCCCGTAGTGTGTGTATGTGTGTGTGCCCTGCGATGGATTGGCACCCTGTCCAGGGTGTACCCTGCCTCGTGCCCTGGGCCTCCTGGGATAGACTCCAGGTCCCCGCGACTCTGAATACAGGATAAAGCGGTATAGAAGATAAGTGAGTGAGTGAGTAAACTATACAGCATTAATTGTGATATATTTGGTAATGCATATGTGAAAAAAAACAACAGAACAAATACACTGACGATGACATCCACATGTGTATCATATACTGTATACATTTCTTCCCCATAGTGCATTATAAAGTCCTTTGACTTGAAATAAAAGTCTCAAACCTGTTTTAGCATGATAATGCCCCCTGTGCACAAGGTGACCACCATACAGACATGGTTTGCCAAGGTTGGTTTAGAACAACCTGAGTGTGTTATGCAGAAATTCGCACCAACCTCACGAAAAAAATTTTAAGCACAAATGAGTCCAAAGCTATCGGAAAGCCGTCTCAGAAACAACGTGGAATCTGTTATGGCTGCAAAAGAGTGTCAACCTTCATACCTTTGTACTGGGAAGCACGTTAGGCGTCCACAAACATTTATCCAAATAGTACAGATTACAGAATATCCACATCCACATATTCATTCCCAATTATCTGGGAAACGCTACGTCATTGCAGTGCCTGTAAACTAGCCAGGTTAAAGACGTAAAACATAATATAAAGATGTACTGTATGGTTCTCCAGTTAGCTACAGTAGTTATACATTGGTGTTTGAGGCCTCAACTAGAAGTCAGCTGATTAATGTTTCAGTCATGCAACATTTTTTTGTTCTATTCATCTGAAGTATTATTTATGTTTGGCATCCTTCGATTTTACTATACACTCTCCAGCCACTTCATTATCTATACATTAATATTTCTGGGTTGGTCCATCATGTGCCTTCAAAGCTGCCATAATTCTCCATTGCACAGATTCAACAAGGTGATGGAAACAATCTTAGAAGTTTTGCTCCATATCAACATGATAGAATAACACATGTGCTGGAGATTTGTATCCATAGTACGAAACATCCATGGCGAGCTTCTCCTCCATTCCACCACATCCAAAAGGTGCTCTACTGGATTGAGATCTGTCGACTGTGGAGGCCATTTGAGTACTCAATGTAATTTTCAAGAAACCAGTTTGAAATGATTCTACCTTAGTGACATGGTGTGTTATTATGGGTCAGAAAAGGATGGACATGGCCAGCAACAATACTAGGAGCCCAAAGTGCGCCAAGGGAATATTCCACATACCCTTACATCACCTCCACCTACAAACCTGAACCGTTGATGCAAAGCAGGGTGGATCAATACATTCATGTTGTTGACCCTGTAATCAAGACTTATCAGACTAGGCCATGTTTTTCCATTCTTCTGTTGCCAAACTTTGGTGATGCCATGCAAATTGTAGCCTCAGTTTTCTGAGTTTGCATCAAGAAGGCATTTTCACCCACACACCCACTCATGGAATTCTCTTTTTCACACCATTCTCTGTAAAGCCCTAGAGATGGTTATAAGTGAAAATCACAACAGATCAGCAGATTCGGAAATACTCAGACTAGCTCGTCTGGCACGAACAACCATGGCATGATCAAAGTTACTTAAATGACTTTTCTTCCCCATTCTGATGCTCGGTTTGAACATCATCTTGCCCATGTACTAAGTTGCTGCCATGTAATTGGATGTTAGCATTAACGAGTAGTTGCAAACGTGTACCTGCTGTAATAAAGTGGCCAGTGAGTGTATAACCGGAAATGTTTAATTACAGCTTTGCACATACAGTACAGTATAGTCCGTATATGCTAATAAATACAATAGCAACAAAAAAACAGTGCTTTATATTTGCATATACTGTATTTCAATCCAAACACAGTAAGTTTTTGTTTGTTTTTTTTCTACTTTTGGCCAGACAATGTACAAATGATTATTATTTTCAGTAGGTATGAATAAAAATCTGGCACACAGCCCAGCGATTTGTCCACCCTGGTATAAACTTTTTCTATTGGCATCCAGTTTTATGCAAATTGTTAAAGCTAACTTGTATAATCTGTCCTGTAGGGTTTTTTGATCGCTCGCTTTTTGATCGCACTAATGCTGTGGGCTCAATACATCAAAGTATGGGCGATTCTTTGTCTAAGTCGGAACTGATGCTGTAAGGTTAAAAAAAAACTGAATAAAAATAAACCTGTGTATCAGTGGCATTATTATGCTTGGCACAATAGCTACAAGCAATCCGGTCCAACTGCTGTGCTGAAAATGATCCACCACTGAAATAATACCTGGTTAGGAATGGACCCATTGTGTTAACTACCAGCATGTCACTTTGCTTCTCCCTGCTCTAATGATCGGTTCCAGCTGAAGGGTGGATTATATGTTGTAGAGGTCTCAAGAAGTCTCAAAATTTTTTTGTCTCTTTTAAAAGTTAAGGATTTGTTCAGTCATGCAATCTTTTAGGGTGAAAGCATCCACATAACTTAGTGTTCACTGTTCACTTACTGTAAAAAGACCAGACTAAAAGGCTAGCCCAGGGAATGCATTCACTCGTATATGTATACAGAGAAATGCACATACATTGCATTAGAATTTCTGTATTTTAAAGCAAAATTGTGATTCGTCATACTAGCGAACAAAAAAGCTAAACAAAAAGAAATTCCTCCTTTGTACAACCGACTGATAATACACACCTTACAGTATACACTCACGGTAACCTACATTCACAGGAACTCCTATACAGTTTATTTAAGCTTGTAGCCTCAGATTCCTCTTCTTTCCTGATTCAAGTGGAATCTGATCATGTTTTTCTCCTCATTCACTTCAAGGTTTGATATGGTTTGCAATATGATTTGCTTTTCTGCTCACATTCAATCCTTTGAATTACCATTTCTTTCATGTCAACTCAAACCTGGTCATTTTTTTTCTGACCTCTCTCATCAACAAGTTGTTTCCGGCAACAGAACTGATGCTTACAAAATTATTTATTTATTTTTGCTTGTCTATTTTTGTTTTTTCATCTTTCTATGCATAGTTTAAAATAGGAATTAGTTCTGCAATACTCAAACAGCCATGCAATGATGAAAGAGAGATTGCTTTTTTTTTCCCGTTCAGATTTTTGATGTGCAAGTTAACCGAATCTCTTGAGCTACATCTGCATGATTTTATGCACTGAGCTGTTGCCACAGGATGGCTGATTGGATAACTGCATGAATGATTGGATGTACTAACAAAATGGTTGCTGACAGTACATTATACACACACACAAATACACACAGATGTAGAATTCAATTTAAACCTGTACTTTTGATTGTGCAGAATAACAGAACACAGTCATGAGACTAAAAACTCCCTTTATATAATCCCCTGCTACACTAATGCACTTATCCCAATGTTTCACTAGTGCTTGGATACCATCAAGGTAGAAAATTTTCTCTGTATGCCAGAGCCACGATCGGCCTGCCTGCTTCACGTCTGGAACGCTGGTCTCCCAGGAACTCCTTTAACAGCCCAAACATGTGGAAATGGCCTGCAGCGAGGTCAGGACTGTATGGGGGATGTGGCAATAACTTCCAGCCGAGTTCCCACAGGCAAAGGCTTCTCTCCCAAAAGTTGGTATCCATAATTTTTCACAGATCAGGCGTTCTACTCTCTGAATATTCATGGAAACGACTGCAGTGTGCTCCGAGCTTCCTCAGCCGGAATTGCCATTCACGAATATACGGTCTTCTTTAAGACGTTTGGACCATTCTAATATTTTACTGTGTCTGGATGCTAATGGTGACCACTTTGAGAACCTAATGTGATCGCATAATTCAAACATGACTTTTGACAGCTACCCTTTCATGCTTATATGTTGTTGGTCTTTCAGCTGCCCCTGGCAAGGGGTCGCCACAGCGGAATATCCGCTCCGCACAACAACTTGGCACAGGTTTTACGCCGGATGCCCTTCCTGA
>JAQMYG010000021.1:9034935-9045280 GCA_030014215.1 Clariallabes teugelsi
TTCATTTTTATACTTTTTTTTTTTTTTTTTTTTTTTTTTTTTTTACAGCCTGGATGTCACAGATAGGTAATCTGCATCTCCCTGACTGCAAGTGTAACACATCGGAGAAATCATGTACTACTGATGATTTAATGTAATGCCAGCAAAAAAAAAATCATCTGCCTTGAACATTTTGGCCTTGGCACAAAGTAATACGAATGGCAGAAACCATATTGGAGAGCACCACGTATACCATGAAGAATGGTGGTGGTAGTATGTTATGAAGTTCAGCATTGCCCTGGGTTGTGGTTGTACCATATTTGTTTGTATGTATTAAATAAGGTTGACATTTATCATTAATGAAGAACGGCCATGAAATAGGACTTCAATGCTCTCTTGTAAATGTCAGATTGTATGCCACAAATAAGTAGACCTAATCTGCATTCTATGATTGAACTAGCATTAAACCACATACTACTGCTGACTTAACGTGACGGCAGAAAACCAACAGAGATCATTATCCCTGCAATGCAGCATGGTGGTGGAAGCTGACCAACACTTTTCTTCATTAACCATTTTGCATAGTCCGAGCTGTGCCATATACAGTACTTTCCATGTTTTAATAATGCATTTTATAATGCTGACACGTCAGAATGAAAAATGACCATGGAACAAGACTTCATTGCCATTCCCTATATTACAGACTGGATGCCACAGATAGACAGGCCTAAACTTTATTCACCAAGGGTGAAGTGCATACTACTACCGACTGGCAGAAAATCAATGAGGCAAAATGGTACCCAGCACTTATTTTGGGTCACTAATACTGAGAACAACATACTTGCAATGAAGCGTGGTGGTGGTAGCATCAGGTTAAAGAGTTACCACTGACACCTTGGTTGCGTCTCTGATTAATGCCCTTCTTATCTGGTCGTCGACCTTAAAGGTCACGATTGCGCCGAATCCGTTTCATGCTTTTATAGCGGATTGAATGGTGCTGACATGCCTCAAAACATAGCTGTCAGAATGAAAAATGACCACGGAACAAGACTTTATTACTATTCTGTACATTACACCCTGGATGCCATAGACAGTTAAGCCTCAATCTGCATCCCTTGTCTCAACTTAAAAGCCTTGGGGAAGTTGTATACTACCACTGACATATTGTAATGGCAGGGAAAAAACAAGTGCACCATTCTCCGAGAATTATTTCCCGTTCCTAACTCAAGGTGCTGAACGCCTCGCTTTCTAATGCCCTGTCCAGAAAAGCGAATTTCTCCTCGACACTGTCAACATTGCTCTTTGTAAACAAGACAACATCCATTAGGAGAGGGAAGCAGCTATATCGCAGACTCTCAGTGTGTCAAAGCCATCTCTTCATTTTAGTTTGATTCCACGCGGGTACAATAGAAGCTCGCAGCTGCTTTGTTCTCCTCTAATTTGTTTTCAATGTAAGTGCTAAAAAAAAAAAAAAAAGGAGGATCCATCTGGCTTGCACAGATAAGTGTCTCTCAGAATCTTGGCTCTCTGCCTGCCATGGTCAAAATTCAAAATCTTCACGGCAGTGCGCAAGCAGTTACAGACGCCGAGCAGATATCTACTGTGATCCATGACCATTCGCCATCAACCACGTAGTTAAAATCGATCACATCCGCATTGAGAGTACTTCAAGAAGCCAGGGATTCAGCAACTTCAAAAGGGAAGACAAAGCCCGACAATCAATAAACAAGTAGTAAAATGTAATGAGCTGCCAAGCACAGCGTGTAGGGATTTTGTTTTTCAGCGGTGGAGGGCTGTCACACACCATGCTGTTTTCATGTCACAGCCTAAGCATTACTTGTTGTGCTCTTGACTCGATGCCATGTGATGAATGCAGCCCCCAAACGTACTTTTTATAGATGCACACCGACTCTCTGTAATTTTGATAGGTTTCAGTGCAAAATAAATTGGATGTCTACCTCGTCGCTCCTGGGAAAACAAGTGGAATAGTAAATCCAAAAACACTGAAGGAAGAAAAAAAATAGTATACTGGTTTCAAATGTCCTGATGTGGACGATAAGGCAGGTTGGGGGGGATGGGTGAGGATGTGCATTGCACAGACTGACCCAGATAAGGCCCAGTCCCTAATGCAGGATGTATTTCACATGTGACTCACTATCCAAACAGATTTAGTGTAGCTAGCGAAGCATGGGTGCTGGAGAGACGCTCATGAATGCAAAGAGAGCGAGGGAGCAAAAGTCTATATATTTTCATCGCTTTCTGGCCCTTACGAGTAAAAGCAGCCCCTGTGGGTTTTTTTCCTCCGCACACATACTGTACGCTACACATATTCATTTTATTATTAATCAGCGACGATGTGTTGTGATACAGCCCGACACGAGATAAAGTTAGTTTTTTAGTATGAGCATGTTGTAACTATTTCACTTATCTAGTACATACAACAGCAATAAAAAATTTTATTCAATATAATTTATTAATATTTATAATATTAATAATTAATTAATATAAATTTTTAATTTGTGAACACCGGAAAAATAAAAATATAACTCGTCAAGATCTGGACTGCATATAAAGCCCTGACACTGGAGAACTCAAATTTTTTGAAATAACAACATATTGCTTAACCCATTCCTTAGCAGAATCATAAATACCCAAAAGAAACTTTAGTCGGATGATAGCGGTACTATAATATATACTGTAGTACTGTGGCACTTATTGCTAATATTGTACTCTTACCACACTATAGTACATAATTCTACCATGATACATACATGTACTACAGTATGGTACATGATTACACCCAGTACAGTAATACAGTATGTTATATATCTTTATGTACCATAATGGTATTAATTATAGAGCACAGTACCAGTGGATGTAACATTAATGAAGTAACCATTGTCTATGTTGAAACTCTTAATATTCCATACAATAATATGTACTATAATAACAGTAGTACAGTATGTACTAACATAGTACAGTATGAACAAATTTACCATTTCAGATACCTGCTAAATTTGGTAGCCAATGTGATACCCAATAAGTACCATGGTATACACACCACATTATTACTTAAGTGCCGCAGTACCTTTTTGCATTTAGATAAATACCATAGCACTACCATGGTGCCCACTGAAGAGCCATAGTATCTACCCTGATAATCTATCTAAGTAATCTAAGTCCTGTAGTGTCTGAAGTACTACATTAATACTATGGTATATTATGGTATGTACTATAATTTATCCTAGTATATACGGCTGTAAAAATTTCTTATGTGTAGTTGTTCTACAGCATTGCTTTGATTTTATACCTTTTTTTTTTTTTTACAATGGAGATGCAGCTTCAGAAACAGTACATGCTTACTTATTTGTGATAATATTCAAATCTGCACTAAAAGCAAAATTCATTCAACAGTGAAAAAGTGAGAGTTAAAATAAAACAAAAGGCTTTAAACTCAAGTATAAATAAGGCATTATTCATGCTCATGTTGTCTTTAATGAGGTCTCTCATGAATGTGGGGATGCATGACACGTAGGAAAAGAAAAGGTTTCAGAGTAAATGCTACACTTTTTCTCTGATGAGAGGGTACTTATAAATATTTTCACTCGAAAAAATGATCCGTGTAGATTTTACATTTTGATATGTCAACTTTACTAAGTTTGTAATGTACATATTTCTATATAATGAAATAACCATAAACAAATAAATTTTTATCATTAGTTCAAAACTTATCATACATATTACATATATGTATTACATACAAATATATTCTATTAAAATGAACAGAAAGAAACAAAAAAAGCACCAACATACAGTGGTACCTTGGCATACAAATTTAATCCGTTCCGAAGATGGAAATTCGTATTGCAAAACGCATTTTCCCATAGGAAATAATGTAAACGTAGATAATCCGTTCCAGTCACCCAAAAATATTACCAGTATTACCAATTTCCAACACTACAGTATAATCATATTTTTGCATATAAAAACAATCAAAAAGACATTTCAATGTCTTAATTTATGTCAATTAAGTGACATATAAAATAAATAGACATTAAACCTCACTTAACCTTAATTTATGATTCCTCTTGGCACCGGCTACTTTAAAAACAGTGTACTACAGTTTGGAATTTAATAAAAATTTTCTGACGAAATATAAATAAAAACATAAAAAAAAACGGAAAAAGTACAACTGTACAAACCTCGGATTTGTATTACATATGTGATTTGCATAGAAATGTTAACATATATTAAAATATGCTTCCCTTTGTCACCTTGCTCAATTAATGTGATTAGTTCACAAACTATTACAACAAAATATCAATAGTGAATCTGCATTTTATTTTAAATATACTGTCTTTTTTAATGTAACATTATAAAATGTACATGAAGAAGAAAAGGACTAAAACAGAAAATAATTTTGCTAGTTTTTAAGAGTTTTTTAAAACAAAAAATTCATTTAATTTATTAAATTCCTACACCCTACACACACACAATGTACCCACACCAAAAAAAATGCCGGCTTGATTTTCTGCAGTGATTATTGCTGTATTTATATTCAAATCAAAATTTATCCATGTACATCTGCCTTCACACCTGCGCATAACACACAGCTAATTAATCTCCAGCTGTGTAAGTCATGGTGAAAATTGTGTATGATGAAAGAAATAAAGCACGTTTAGTAAGTCCACCACAAGGAAGAATGTTTCTTTTCTTTTTTTTTTTCTTTCTTTCAAATTGTTGATATTGCTATTCCTGATGAAGTCTGCATCGCCCAGCTGAGACCCTACCACACTTCCACGCTTGGATAAACATGTGATTTGAAATGATTTGCTCTTTCTGCTTCACAGTGTTAACAATGAAATGCATGTAGAAGAGTAGGAAGAAATTCCACTCATTTCATAACAAAATGTTTTTGAAAGAATGCACAATTTAAGGGTTAATATATTTGTGAAATTACAGGTGAGAGTGAAATTAAGAGACAATTTGATAAAGTACAAACAAATTGGTCACTTTGCATTTTATCTTTTTTTCTTCCTATAAATGTGTTATTGTGGTTAATAAGCATATTGGAATGAGTGCATTAATATACACATCTGCTTTGACTTTTGATTTCACTGTGATTGTTAAAAAAAAGTCTCCAGACAAGTCAGAAATTAAAATTTATCATAATATGATGATATAACTATTCATTAACTATGCTCAATAATATTGAACAACTTCGGGGTCAAGGGTTTGATTTTACGCCTCGGCTCTGTGTGCTTGGAGTTTGCATGGTGGGTTTCCTCTGGGTACTCCAATTTCCTCCCACAGTCTGAAGACAGGCAGATTAGGCAAATTGGTGTTTCGTTTGTGTGAATCTGACTACTTGCTAGCTTGGGCCTTGCGCTGGACTGGACTGGCACCATCCAGAGTGTATTCTGCCTTGTGCCCTGTGTCTTCTGGCCCCAGGATAAGTGTTACTGTATACAGTAAATATAGATCATGGGCTTCATTTATGCCCATGGGAAGCAAAGGCCAGCATACTCGGTCAAATCTCACAAAAAAATTTACCACAAACTGCTTGAAAAAGTCAATGCTGGTCACAATAACAGCCATGTCAATGACAACATGACAGCCTGCTGTGTATGGGACCTGATCCAGGCTCCAAATTCACCAGAATTGGAGAATTTGGCCAGATTGGCAACATCAGATCTTAAACCAACCATGCACCCATGGGATGAACTATATGAACAAGTCCGATCTTTGGAGGACTAAACCAGAGCTGACAAAGAATCTTCCTCTGACATTCTAGAGTGAGACACTAAAGCATACCTCTAGATGTTTTGTGAAGTATTGCCATGATGAGCAAGAGCTGCCCTTGTGGCACAAGAGGAACTTACGAAATATTGGGCATAATGTGTTGGCTAATAAAGTTATGGCTGGTTTGAGTTTATGCCCAGTGACATGAATCTGTAGATTATCAATATGATGTAATTTGTTTTATGCTTATTAATGCTGAAATTTTGTAAATAAAGCAATGAAGTGTATTCATTGACCATAATGAATGGTCAATCAAAGTGTAGTTCAATACTTTGGGACCTTGGTGTTATATTAACACTGTTTCTATGTCTGCAGCTGTTTTAGGATTGTACAGCACTTTGGTTAACTGAGTTCTGTTAAATGTGCTTTAAAAATACATTTGAATTTGACTTGACTTGTATGGTTCTATATATTTTTGTTAATTTGATTATGAAGTTCAGATTCAGAATCAGGGGTAGATAAGAACCTGTTATACATGATTCAATTCTAGAAAGAAAAATCAGCTACTGTAGACCTGGAAGGAAGAACCTAATATATCTTGGTAGAACTGATTTCCCACTTAGACCTGATGAAAAAATCTTCATGCTTGTATAACGTTGATATACCTGGAAAGAAGAATCTGATAGACCTGGGTAGAACATGATAAATCTGAAGGGAAAAAACCTGCAGTTACAGTCTGACAAACATGGTAGTGTACTGTAGGAATGATCTCTTAGTTGTGGTTTTAGTGTGATATACTTAGAGAGAAGAATCCAATATGCTTAAATAAAAGAACCTGATAAACCTGATTAGAACCTGATAAAAGGAAGAAAAAAAAAACTTTGGTTACAACTGAATACACCAAAAGGGAATAAACTGATAGACTTCATTAGAACCCGATAGACCCTTTTCCACTGAAAAAGTGTTCCAGAGTTAATTTCGAACCAGTTCTTACATCAGGGTCTGGGGGGTGGACAGAATTTTCATGACTAACTAAAAGTTTGTGACCACCACCTTTAAAATGGACTCAATGGGCAATGGGCAGCTCAAATTCTTTGTAATGATAAAGCCAGGAGAACTGCTCACAAAGCCATGTTAAAGTTGTTGTGCTAGTCGCTGTCATTTTTTACCACTGTTTTTTTATTTTATTTTGCCGCTAGCATTGCCACTAGCATTGTAATGATGTGGCTCTCTAGCGCATGGGAAAAAAGCCAATTCTTAGGAGGTTCGCTATTGGAATGACTCCAAACCAGCATTAGCACCAGACATAAACTAGCGACTGGTTCACTTTGGTGAAAAAGGGGTAAAAGAACCTGATAGATCTGTGGTCACAACCTGACAGACTTTTAAAAAAAAAACTCATTGGAAACTGGTGGGAAGAAACTGGTAAACTGGGTTAGAACCTAATAAACCTGGAGGAACGAAACTAAACAGATAGACATGGTTAGTACCTGACGGAGTTGGAAACAAGAAATCCTAATAGATACGCTATGACTTTGGTTGCTAGATCATTTTTTGGCACTGTGTATTAAAACCAATCCAGCCACCTTCACTGCAATTGTCTTCCACTAAATTGCATCTCCACTGGCCCCTACCCCTGCAAGTCCACCTCACGTGTAATTTAAACCTGTAGAAATTAACTAAGATTGGCAATTAACCAAATAATGGAGCTTCAACTATATAACTATACAAACTTATGCAATCTTTAAATGCAACTGTGCTTGGAAGGACTACCCAGCTAATGCTTAGAGACAGTTTTAAAATCCTCAAAGCCGTTGCCTGTGTTCTGCCCCATTCATTTCCATCAAGTTTACAATGGATTACGATGCTTTAATTGTGGCAGACTGAAACAGATGCCAACTTTCCATCTGCAGCAGAAGCTGGAACTAAACAGCTCTTCCTTAAGGCACTTAACAACTGGCTCTGCACCTTATTTAATAAAGTGTGGAGAACAGAGTGAGTGCATGTTCCTCCCATTACATCACTCACTCAAATGGAAAGAAAGACATATATCAGGAAGCTCAGCATATCCAAAAAACACATTTACCTTGAGTCATATAGCATGCTGGGAAAAAAAAAATGGATTTGCCAGAAGGCGAAGGGCACAAGCAAAGTCGGGGTCATCTTTCAAAGAACCAGCCACAAACATATCGGATGTTTTATCTTGTTTTATTTCTAAAAAAAGAACAAACCACCTCATCAATCAGACACTGGAAATAAACTGAAGAATCTGCAGTCACAAAGAGCTATCTTTCCCATCCTACAGCCATGTAGCCATGAGTGATCTACAGTAATACCGCTTTGGTAACAGACCTCCGACCCAAGACTATACATATAGCGGGAGGAAGAGTTTACCGAAGGTTACCTGGTAGCGATTTGTGGTACTTACAATTAGTGAAACATTCCAATCATTGCCAGGTGTACATCATTTATGTTAAAATGAGGTATGTCTGGTATGTATGTCTTCCTCAAAGGGTAAGAGGAAAAATGCTTGTCGTGGAATTGTATCCCAAACGAGAGAACCAGATGTGACGGTGGAATAAAAGACAAGTGGGCAACAGAAAAAACATAAGGAAGTAACCTTGACAGGAACCAGACTCAATGGGGAACCCATCTTTTTTTTCTGGGACACTAAATCATTAATGTTTCCTGCAATTTCTAACAGTTGGAAGGATATTCAGTATGAGCATATTGTTAATTAGAGTATCTGACTGAATGTAAGAGTACGTCCTCATGGAACTGAAGCAAGACTTGGACGTAATCTATTTTTGGCCTATCTACATAGACCGATCCACACCAGCAGATGTCTGTATATGTCTTTTAGTCAACATTAAAATACATGTTTTCTCTGAGATAAATCTTCAAAAGTGAAGATCAAAGCAATGGGAAAGGTGTCTTGTTACAGTATGTTAAACCCTACGTTGGAAGCTTACTTCAAAACTGGCTTATAACCAGAACTTGAGCTAAATAGCTACAAGGAGACACACTAAAAAGTAAATAAATAAATAAATAATAATAATCTGACAAAATTAACTTGCGGAGTTTCTAAAATGTACTATTCAGACAGAAAAATGATTCTAGTCTCGTATAACAGAAAACAAATGAACGTATTGCAGCAATCATTCTTGCGAATTCAGCATGGATTCATGCGTGCTGCTCTGCTCACTTGGCGGTCGAAATAGCGACAACATCTGGGATAACAGCCGAGCTGGATCACATCATCTTGTAGGAAAGTGAAATAGGA
Organism: Clariallabes teugelsi; assembly: GCA_030014215.1. Classification (NCBI taxonomy): domain Eukaryota; kingdom Metazoa; phylum Chordata; class Actinopteri; order Siluriformes; family Clariidae; genus Clariallabes; species Clariallabes teugelsi. Next base: position 9,043,940 of record JAQMYG010000021.1, read on the forward strand.
GTGCTTCGGCTGGCCACGTGTATAGTGGGCCGATCAGGCCTTTCCCTCCCTAATCTACGTCTGCTTCCATGAACAAACAAACAAAAAAAAAAATCAGTAGGTGTCATCATTTGGATGTCACTTTCATTTAGACTTGAAGAATTCCTTAAATATATTCCAGCACAAACACAGTGTCTGTTCATTCAACACAATCTCCACTGAAGCCTTGATGGTTAGTCGCAACTATAGTCATCCAACGTATTCAAAATCCTACAGCACTCACCTGTCTGTGAAGCCAAGTACGAAAACATTTGCAAGAAACCATGTTTCGCTAGGGGTATAAAAATGAATGCAAAAATTTAAATCTTCTGAAAAATGACACTGCATTTTAAGCATAAGCAATAAAAAAAATCGATCAGCTTGTGAACTCTTGTGCACTTCACATGTGTCACATATTTTTACCTGATTTACACCTGAAACCATAAAAGAGTCTCGAGTCAATAACCCATCACCGGCATCTTGGCAGTGATGGGATTTGAACCTGCATCCTTTTGATCAAACCACCATCATCATCATGTAAAAAAAAAAAAATCTGGCTCATTGTGACTTCTTTCATGAAATGAAATGCAAGCACCGTTTTATACTGAAAAATTAAAGAAGTCAAAATTTAAACCAGTCTTAGTATCATACTGACCCACTTGGCTGCTTCTACTTTTGTTCCACAATGTCGTATCCAGCCACTAGGGGGAGCAAAGTGTCAAAAGTTTTAAGACCTACCTGTGTCAAAGTTTTGCTTCCATAAACTTCATAATATTACCAATATTTGTATATAATAATTTCAAAACATGTGCATTAACATAATTTTCATGTGATTCAAATGCATTTGGTTAAAAATTATGAAAATAGTGCAGAAGAGAAGCCCAGCGAGAGAGATGGACACAGAAAAAGAGACTCCTTCCAATGCAGTGATGGGGGGAAAAAGAAGAAGTGTGTCCATACCTACAAGCAATCGATAAATCCACTCAATAAGGACAACATTAATCCACAGAAAAGCCGATGCGTCCGGAATTGGAAACCGTTTTTCTTTCTTTTCTTTTTTTTTTTTGTTTGCTTTTGGTGCAATCCACTTTTCGCTCCTCTGCTCTTTCCCCAGTGCTTTTTTAACGGGGGAAGGGGAAAGTAAAAGCCCAGGAATCCTTCTTGTCCAACTTCTATCGTTTCCCCTCCCCTCACTGTGGTAAGAAGAAGGGAAAAAAAGTTTTCCTTCTCTCTCTCTGTACCTCCAGCGCGCTGCTGGAAGACGCGCCAGCTTATGGAAGGCCAAAAGGGACCAGACTTGCTCTCGGAGGGAAAGTAGCTGAC
>JAQMYG010000021.1:9062774-9074947 GCA_030014215.1 Clariallabes teugelsi
AGCATGCATTCTCAAAACACTGTAAAAGAAAGAGGTCGGAACGTACACTCGTTCATGTCCTAAACACATTATCTCCCGTTCTCTGATTCTTTTTTTTCCTCCATGTCTTGCTTGCTCTCTCTCTTTCTCTCTTGCACACACACTTACAAGAATAAGGAAACAGCAAAAACACACGATTCTTGATGCTCTAAAAGACAGAAATGAAAGAGCAAGGTATTCATGTTCTCTCATATCTCAAATACTGTCTGTCTGTCTCTCTTCCTCTCCCTCGAACATGCACACAAAGATAAACAAAAAAGGAAAGCGTGCTCTCTAAAAGGAAAGAAAAAAAAGAGAAACACTGGCTCTATCATGTCTTCATGCATGTGCTCTTTCTTTCATTTTCCCCCCCTCGTTCTCTCTCTCTCTCTCTCTCTCTCAGGAGGATGAGTGAAGGGAAGCATACTCCCTCAGAAATTCTCTCTTTTCGTAAATACACACTCTTTCTCTCTCCTCTCTCCCCCTCGAGCAGGCACAGAGAGGTTCTTCATCTCGCAGAAACAGACAAGTTCGAACCAAATTAAGCAATAGATAAACTGATGTAATAAAACGCTACCAAAGCAAAAGACAAAAGGCAATCTTCTCTTCTGACCGCCGCTATCCATCCCTGTCTAATGGGCAATAAAACATACAGTTGTGGTCTAATCAAATCGATATGTGTACACAGCAGAGAGCGATCCTAGCATGGAGGTTCTGTCCGTCTGCCCTCTCTCCCATACCGCCCGCCCGAGCCCCCCCTCCACCATGACTGTCCTCTCTTCCTTTTGTCTTGCTTTTTAGTGGTCCCCGGGTCCTGGCAGCACCACTTTCTGTACAGGGAACATTTCTGATAAGCAGTCAAAATGTAGAGCTTGATAAAAGGTGACCTTATCCAGACACAGCAAGATGTAATCTGAAGTCTAAACCATGAGTAAAAACCTATTGTTAGTTCCTTTCTTTCTGTGGGAAAAAAAAAGACTTTCAATTAAAGTTGAGTCTTTATCTTTAGGGCAGAACATTTTGAGCTGGCACAGAGATGTTAAAATTATAGCCGGATTAAAATGATTTCGTTTTGTGCTGGCAAAAACAATAAAGTCACAGCTAATAATTAGCCACATGATGACATGATTTATTATGATTATTATTATGATTATTATTATGATTATTATTATAATTTTTGGTTTGTTTAATGGAGCACAATGCGACAAGACGACTTCATAATGAATCACTACTTGACTTTCTATTAGCATTCATTTCTATTAAGCTTCTTATGATTTTTTATAAGAATCTTAATATTCTTAAAAAAATATTACCTTGTAATATTGAAAATTTTTAATATGTCAGGTTCACAAACAAAACAAAACAAAAAAAAAACAACATCAAGGATTTATTTTCCAGTGAAAAAACTTTTTTTTAGAGCTTTTTTTTTTCCTATGTGCCATCCAGCAGAAATGATTCAACTAATTTGACGAAAAAAATAAAATAAAATTATCTTTGTCTCTTTGGGAGCATTTGAGAAAATGCTGGGTCAAATTGCAGTAGAGATGGCGGTGATGGAGGACAGAATGTGCCAAGATAACTTAATCTTAGGCCTAAAGGAAGCTCTGAATGGAATCATGTCATTTCTTATGTGCAGAATAGGCTTCGCACCTTGGTTCCATACTGGGCGCTTGTGGTGGTTTTATTAAGTCACAGGATTGGCAAGAAGAAACCACTTTCTTTTACATGTTTTATTTTTAAGTATCTACAGTAGGTCAGTTACATTCTGAGAAAAGGCATAAATTGGGCCTATTGGGCATGTGACCATGGGTTATGGCTACTAGGAGTTCCTCAACAAGCCCAGATTTATTCTGAATGATTCGATTGACTGGCCATCATGCTCTCACACCACACACAGATCAATATATTGTTTGCTTTGTAGCCTTTGTAGCCTTTTTTTAATTTTATTTTTTAGATTTTTAAAATAATCATATATAGGGAATTGTGCAGTATAGAGAGACATATCCTTTTTTTCAGCACAAAAAACTAATATAATAAACTGAATTTTATTTAGTATTTTTTTTTTATTTAGCAAAACAAACATAGGTAAAGACATAGCACAGATACACATGATCACATGTTTTTCTGGTTGTTTTTGGTTGTTTCTATGATTTGGTGATTATTCTATAATAATAATAATAATAATAATATGTTCATTTTTATAGGTTATACATACAGTCCCCTACATATGAACAAGTTTCATTCCGAGAACTCGTTCGTAAGTCCATTTGTCCAATACACATTGTCTACGCACAACTGTATAATAATAATACACAGTATAAAACAAACATATTCAATAATATTATCCTTGTTCTTTAGAATCAACAATGAACAATGTCTGACATCTTTTCACCTTGCTCCATTCTTTCAATTACTTTTACTTTTGCTTCCATCGTTATTGCTTGACGCTTTTTAGCACCAGCTTCATTCCCACTGCTTCATCTTGACATCTTGAGATCCACACGGCATGCACGACATGTGATCTAACTTGTGCGATTGAACATGCACAAATGTATGTTCATATCTTCGAAAATTTGTAACTTGAATGTTCGTATGTAGGGGACTTGGTGTATTTGCAATTCCCGTTCGCCACTGGTAAAATTTACACGTTATAAAAGTAATGATAACTTTTGTTCTACATGACATATCTGAAAATCCAAATGCTTTTTGATGTCTGAAGCATCCCTATTAACACACGCCAGGAAGGATTCCATATAAGTACATATATTTAAGTGTCATTGACCTTTGCTTTGTTGCCGGCACAGATCTGTCCCCCCTGAGTATTCAGTTAATGAGACAATGAGAATCTAAAATCAATTCGGAAATGTGATTAGTGTCTAGGTCTAAGTTTGTATTAAGATAATACACATTGATAACACCACTCAATAAGAAAATAACCATAAAATGGAATGAGGAAGCCAAAGACATTGTTTTTCCCCAAATGGGTCAGATTTTAAATGGCCAATTAGGACTCATCATGCTGTCATTGCTGGTCACTGAGTTAAGCTGGACATTCTGAAGGTTTTTACAGTCCAGGTTTAACCAAGTGGGAAAGAAGTCCCACATAAATTCCTGTACAGGGGACAAGGATTAAATAGCCCATCCCTGTCAGAGTTGCAAGGAGAAGGGCAGTAAAAATCGATAGAGGTTCTTACATATACTATAAATTACAGTGACTTTACCTCCACGCATTAGAATCCCTGCCATGCCGTCATGACCAGAGCTTGTACTGCCAGTTATCAAAAGTTTTATTTGCACAGTTGCTTATTTTCCGTGCAACTAAAACCTTGAGAGTTATAAGCTCATTCTATATATTGGACAATTACACATCAAAACTGGTAAGTTGAAGTTGTAAAAATACCAGAATTCTGATCTAGGCTAAAAGGAGTCAAAACCAATTTAGTAATTTGCTATTGTAGCCCAACTGGTTTAAGGTTTGACACTTTGTGCATTCTGTTCATCATGGTTATTTGAGTTACCTTATACCTACCTGTCAGCTTAAAATTAGCCGGTCTATCCTCTCTCATCATCAAAGTATTTTTACTTATCGAACTAATGCTCACTGGATGTTTTTTGTTTTTCACACCATGCTGTAGAAACTTTAGAGACTGTTATGTATGAAAATTCCAGATGAGCAGTTTCTGACTTACCTACTCAAACCAGTGCACCCAACCTCAACAGCCATGACAAGGTGAAAGTGCCAGATGGAAAAAGTCAGCAAGATTACATTTATCTGATGTGAAAATTTACACACTGCACTGCTGCCACACTGATTGGATTATTGCATGAAGACTGGGTATACAGTTGTTCCTACTGAAATGGCTTATCCTGAATGATTTCTATAGTATATTCTCTATAACTCCATCACTTTCATAAAGGTGCTTCCTTGAACTAGTTTAAGCTTTAATCTGTATAAATAAATGTAACGCTACATGGTGACATGATTCCACACTGGAATTTTGTTTCATTTTGAACCTAAACTTGGTCCCATTTTATTAGAAAAGATGAATTTTGCTTGTTTAACCAAATATACCAATGCATGTATAATTTATTTGCTACTTAAAAAAAGTAAAAAGGACCCTAGTAAATGCTCGAACTATTGTATTTTATTGTTTCATAACACAGAACCAGTTTCAGATAATGCCTATTATTTTCTGTGTGTAACAATAATACTAAAGTGGCCATTTTGGCTCCTTTTTCAGTCACCTTGAGTAGCATTTCCTATGGGTGGTTATGCACCATATGGGCCTTAGCGATAACTTTCATCAATTCAACAACCATAGTAATGATGTACGTTCTGCTTTCTATACCTAGAGGTTCTGTCCTCTGGTCCACTTTATTTTTCTATTTCCTTAGAATGTCTTCCATCAAATAAAACCATGATCTTATTACTCTGCTATACCACCATAGTTATCCTTATGTCCCCAATCTCTTTCAAACCTTTTATTTTAATCAGATCTTGGACTCTAAAATATGCATAAATGAGGGAACATTATTATTACTTCCTGTAAATAATTCAGGTAAGCAGCCTATTACTGTATTTCTTTTAATATCCTTGATATTTGACATATAAAGGATAACATGTACTGTCAGTGCTAAGTTTAAGAGATTGCATTCTCATTTTATTCACCCATTTCTGTTATAAAAATGAATATCCTTCCAGATATAAATTTGTTTTGCTTTTTTATGCTTTCTCTGCCTCTGCCTAAGGGCTATTGGAACAAAATTCACTCTCTAACATCTATATTTGTGTGGGTCAGAAAGACTTAAAATATCAGAAGAGGCAGAAAACCTTTGGGGAGTTTAGCAAACTTCCAGAAGTATTGTACTCCGCTCAGAGTACTACTTCTTGATTGAACCCTGACCTGCCAGTGTTTTTCGTATCCTATCGAAAATGTTCAACTTTATTAAAATATTTCTTATAGACAGTCCAAAAAGAAAAGTTTAGTTTATTTGTCTTTGAATGTGTAATCTTGCAGAAATACATTTTACAATTTTGCTTATGGTTGCACCATTATTTATAGTAAGAACTGTACTTGTCAAATTGTTGGACATCATCTCAGAGATCAAATCAATTTTATTTCTTTTATAGCCCGATAACAGTCTCTTTAGCCATTCACTCATTTCTAGCCATTCCAATAAGTTTTTCCATAACTATTCATTTTTCTCTACAATATGTCCAATTGCTTTACATACAGTACTGTAAATATGGAGGCTAATACATTAGGCAAAGATCCCATCAATATGACTATGAAATTACCAAAGAGTTTTGTCCTGGCAATATATAGTGAATTTATTTCCATTCTATTTTATTTATATAGCAAAGCAGCTTAATGTAGATCCCTAATAAGCAAACCAAATGCAACAGTGGCAAGGAAAAACCTCCTGAAAAGACATGAAGACAAAACCTTGAGACAAACCAGACTCAAAAGGAAGCTCATGCTCTTTCAGGTTATACAGGCTTCTTTTAAGCTGATCAATAGAAAGGCTGTCGTGTAAAGAACGTATTTATCTTTAAGATAAATTGGTTGGCAGGTTGGCAGGTTATTATGAGTTGCTTTGTGGAAGATTGTTTCTGTCTGTCTTTTTACTGTTAAAATTCTTCTGCTTATCAAGAGCTCCAAACATATTCCGAGTCATAAACATATTTGGTAAGTTAGACCAGAAAAAATAACTTCTGTTGCTGGAAATTGTGTCCTTTTTTAAATCTATAAACCGTTTAAGTTTATAACTATTGCAGATATATAGATATTTACAGTACATGGATAACCAAAATTCACAGACAGAAACCAAAAAAACATCTTATATTCTAAGGGAAATTTGGTTATGTAAGACTCTGTTAGTTATTTATGCTACGTTCACATTACAAGCTGCGCTGCTCAATTCAGATTTTTTTGGTCAGGTCAGATTTGAATGTCATGATGGTTTACATTCATACTGTAATTACAAATGAGTTTTTTTTTATTTATTTTTTTTTACAACGTTTACACCATGGACACATCTGTCTTCTGATACAGCGCACATGCACACATGAAGATGTGTTTGCTCACGTCAGCTGGGTTAAAACACGTTGTATCTCATTCATTTCAAACAATGGATGCAATTTTACCAAAAATAAACAGCAAGCAGTCAGTCGGCTGTATTTGTTGATGTCCAGATGAAGGAAACAAGCCAGACGGCCTGCTTTAGCTGTTTTTCTCAGCTATTGCTAGCACTGCTATGAAATCCACATGTTCCCTGTGCTGACTAATGACTTTACTGCTCCACACATGGACAGAGACGCCCGAGTTGCACATAAAATTCCAATCTGGCCGTTCTTATTTAAGTCACATGACCACATGTTGGAAATATATCTGATCTAGGATGATATAAGAAAGTGACTCAGATCAGATCTGAAAAATATCAGGTTTGTGAGTTAAAAAATCCCTAAGCCCTAAAAATGAGATCTTTGCCACATTAGGCAAAAAATTGGATTTGAGTCACTTTAGGCTCGTAATGTGATCATAGCTGCACTTGCTTTTTGTCTTGTCTTATTTTCGATGTAATATGGTTGGCATGGTATTTTTTTTAAAATCACCGTTAATTCACTGTCTAGCTTGTTTTGTACCAATATATTTTGTATGTCAAGGCTTTATTTGCTTTGAATGCAGCTATTGCAACTGTATCGTCCTTTATGCATTAATAAAAGAAATTATAAATGCACAAGAAGTTAATTATTATTTAAACAAAACAATATGTAACTTTTTAAACTACTACTACTACCACCACCACCACTACTACTACTAATATTAATAATAATAATAATAATTTTTTTTTTTTTTTTACATCACAATCAGAGAAGTCACCCATAATAAGAGGACCCTTGTTGTGACTTAGCAGCAGAAAGCTCCATGTTGTCTTGGGAAACATAGCCAGATTGTATAAGTCCTCTGTCCAAGCATTGTTTGGAAGAATTCTCCAACCCTATTATGGAGAACGCAATATCAAAACTTGTTTAAGTCACTCCTTAGACAGGGCAGATGCCTACTTCTGTCTCTTACAGTGGAAGAACATAAACACTGACAACCTTCTGATGTTTCAGGATTAAGTTTACCCTCATCATATCTAACATACTGTAGAGGTTGTACTGAAGAAGTAGTCATGTGTTGGCAGGCACAGGACTAATGATATTTGGCAGATTGTGAAAAATTCCTTGGAGATTAGCCCATACTGTCGAATTTAAGCACTTTTTCAATACAAAACCTGACTGTTGATGATTTTCAGAACCAGACTGAGGCTCAGTTGCATTGTTCAGTTAACTGCCCAAACAGTCCCTGATTGATCTGTTGGACATTTGTAGGCATTTCAAATCTTGAAGGATGATCAATGTCTACTGTATTTCTTACTAGCTTTAGTACTAGTCTAGCTTTTTCACACTCTGTTCACCACTTTCTCAAACACTTTCTGTGTTTCTGTGAATACAAATCTTTTTTACGTATTGGATTTCTAAATACTATCACATTGTATTTTATCAAACTCAAATGGCTTAGTGGTTAGCACTGTTACCTTGCACCTCCAGGGTTGGTGTTTAATTCCTGCCTTGGGTCTGTGTGCATGGAGTTTGCATGTTCTCCTCATGCTCAGTGGGTTTCCTCCAGGTACTCCGGTTTCCTCCCACAGTCCAAAGACATGCAGATTAGGCTAATTGGTGTTCCCAAATCTCCCGTAGTGTGCGAGTGTATGTGTATGTGTGTGCCCTGAAATGAATTGCCACCCCAACCAGGGTGTACCCCACCTCATGCCCCAAGTCTTCTGGGATAGGCTCCAGTCTGCCTGTTGCTTTGCCCCTCCAGGGTCCGAGTTCAATTCCTGTCCAGGTTTGATTCCCACCTCTGTGTGCATGTTTGCATGTTTGCATGTTCTCCCCGTGCTTGCTGAATTTCCTCCGGGTACTCCAGTTTCCTCCCACAGTCCAAAGACATGCAGATTAGACTAATCTGCCATTCCCAAATTGTAGTGTGTGAATCACTATGTAAGTGTGCGCCCTGTGATGGATTGGCACCCTGTCCAGGGTGTAGCCTGCCTGGTGCCCGACATTTCCTGAGGTAATCTCCAGGCCCCCCATGGCACTGTGTACAGGATTAAGTGATATAGATGATGAGTGAGTGAATGAGTGATTGCTGCATATTGTGAATGATCAGTCCAATATCAGCTAAAAATTAGTAAGTGCAGCATTAGAATTTGCATAGAGTGTATTTCGGGTCTTTTACGTCATACACAAAAAAGTACATTTAGCAAAAAAGTTTTTTGGCAAGTTCAGATAAGTTTCCTACTTTTAAGCAATTAATCATGCAAAATGTGCTTAAGTAATAGCTCCCCCTTGTGGTGGATCCTCCACCACTAACCTTCATATTTAACAGTAATAATGCAAATTGAATGTCAACAACTTCGAAAACAACAAGGTAGGAACAGATCACAGACGCACTGAGACCCAAACAAGGATTAAGAAAGACTACATTAAAAAGACTAATGAGTCCACACATTGCAAAGAAGTGTGTATAAATTGGGGATGAGGTCCATGACAAAGCACTACGGAATAAATTGAATTAGAAATCCTGGAACAGACTATGGATAAACCCCTGGCTGCGGTATCTATTTAAGCCGATGATTTACTAATTATTAAGGTATAAAGCCTATTGTGTTCCATTCACACTTTAATATACTGGGCAGAAGTTCAATTTTACACCCTGCAATTACTTTAACCCGCTCAGATCCGAACTCTAATGTTGTGCACGTTGTAATTTCTTTTCATTGTTTCCGTTTATTAGCACCTGATAACTACAGAACTTACTCAAACAACTTCCTGTTTCGAGACAATGATTAACACCCCATGGTTCTCATATGGGAATCTTACCAGAATATACACATAATACAGTTTGTAAAAATGTGATTTCCTTAAATAAGCGCAGGTATAGGGTTTACAGAACTAGGATGCCTGTCCATTGCAGGGCAAAATGAACACCTGCTTTAACATACTGATTCACACCTAGAGGTAATTTAGTATAGTCACTCCACCTACCTGCATAATTTGAAAAGTGGGGGGAACTGGAGAACCCAAATGAAGCCCCTAGGAACACAAGGAGAACTTGCACAACTCCCCACAGAGAGTAACATGAGCTCAGGGACAAACTGGGGACCCGGAAGCTCTGACATGGCAAATCCAACATTAAGTCAAACCAGCCTTTCTCTGTTTCCAGAAGTTTCAGTTTAGGCCACAGATGTTTCCTGTTTAAATCTGAAAACAATTATGGAAACAGATTTTTCTGACACATACAGTGTCATAGTGCTATCCCATGGAACTCAGTTCCAGATTGGGCTTTACCATCTGCTTCTTGGGGACACTCTGGATCATGATAGAATGAGAGAGGCAAGCATCTTCCATCTTGTCCACACATATGCTACTGAACCATATGCCAGTGTGCTTTTTCTCAGTCAACAAAACGTCCCTTTTAGACTGCAAAGTCTGGGTATAACATCTAGGGAGTTTCTATCAGAGCATATCAGGATGTTCCTGTATTCATCAAAGCCATATACTTACTGTAGTAGATTTTGCAACTAATTACTGTAGGATTGATTAAGATAATATTTCCTTTCCTGTTCTTTACCTTACAATAGATGTTACAACAATATTTTGACTCTTGATGTAAATGGGTTTATGGGACCTTTGCTGAAATGCCATGACATTACCTACTCGTCAAAGTATCTGAAATGTGGTTAAAGATGGTCTAGGTGTTATGTGAGTACATAGACATTTACATTTAGGCATTTGGCAGAGCCTCTTATCCAGAGCGAGTTACAAAAAATGCTTTGAAGTTTCCATCACTGGATAGATACTTACACTGGGTTACTAACAGATACGTCTTCATTCGTTGTTTAAAGATTGTCAAAGACTCCACTGACAAAGACTACGGACATCTAGAGGAAGTTTGTTTCACCACCTAGGTGCCAGAACAGAAAAGAGTCTGGATGAATAAATTGAATTAGAAATCCTGGTTAAAATAAAGGGGCGACAACCAATCTAGTAATAAAAACCATGCAGTATCGCCCCCCCCCCCCGCCCCCCAATAAAAAAATAAATTATAATAATAATAATGTCACATTGATGAATTAGATTAACTGTTATAAAACATGGCCAAGTGGTTGGCTTCTTTGATTCAATGTATTTGGCAAGCAAAGGACACTTTTTGTAATTGTGGTGAGCAGAAAAGCATCTCAGAATGCACACATATTAATTAAACCTTGAAGCAGATGGCCTACAGCATGAGAAGATCACCTTGGCTTCCAATCCTGTGCAAATCTGAAGTCTACAGATTTCTGTTGGCATAAGCTAGCTAAACTTGAAAAGTATGTAAAAAAAGGATTGTGGATTACTATCCATAGTGGCCAAAAGCATTAAGACGACATATGCCATGTATTAGTTCTCCTTGTGCACAAAGCAGGTGATTTTCCTAATTAGTTCTAGGCTATCTGGCTGACAAGTCATGCTAATTAACTGAAAAATATTTGAAAAACTGACTATGTGGCAATGCTATTTAAGCTTCTGGAGTCAGCTTCCATCCTAAACCCAATAGAAAACTGTTGGACGATGGTGAAGAAAGCAGGAGCAGTAAAGAAACCATCTGTACGTGTACCTGTAGATGTTGTTTTGACTGGATTCAGCTGGACTCAGCTGTTTTTGAAGAAAATACTACTAAAAAAAATATGGAAAAAAATACAATACTTTTGGTCACCGCCGTAGATTCAGCTGTTTTTAATTCTGTAGCAGGTGGAGATAGGTACCTAGTAATATTTATAATTTACTGCATTTCAAAAGTGAAATGTCATACACACACATGCTGTTTTATGTTGCATTTTTTGGCTGAACAAACCTCATGAAATTAGAACAAGTTTTTAAGGATTTAAACAGAAATAAATCAAGAAACAAAGCCAGCATATCGCAATGTATAGCTTTAAAAAAAGAAAATAAAATCGGCCCATTTACCGTGTTGCCATTGTTGGCCTTTAATGAAATTAAAACACTTTAAGGTTTTAGACTAATGGCAAACAAATCACTAGAGACATATTAGCTTGCTTAAATCCAACAAAATCTTGGAGCTATGGTGATAAAAACAACCCACTTTATCCTGACACTTATGTTAGAACTTTGTTCAATGTGTCAGAGTTCTCTGAAGACTTCACTAGTATCAAGAGCGAGAGAAAATGATTGTAGGCTTTTAGTTTAATTGAACCATCTCGAGTGTAAATAAACCGAGGACATGCATTTGATATGATTTTGATTGCGAGCAGCTGCTGACGTGGTGGAGGTTTTGCTACAAGGTGTATCTATTTACCAGGAGACATTACTTGGCAGCTCAGTCTTATGCATAACCATCCAAAAGAACTTCATTAAATGAATGAGAGAAAAGAAAGTGTATGACTCCGAGCTTTGGTATACACAAAGCAGGTGAGACAACATGAATATTTGTGTCTGAAGACGTCTCAACATCAGAATTGGAGCCAAATAAGTGATGGGAAGTCATATAAATGAGGACGCAAAGGAACAGTCCAGCATTGCTAAATTAAATGCACTGGGTATTGTAGATTCTTCTTGGATGCTCTGATAAAATTAAAACGCTGGTGTTTGTTGTTGAAGTTTTTCCATGAAATAGAAAAATAATTGGTTGATTTTGCGTCTTTACATTTTGAGCTTGTGCCAATGCAGAATTTCAGGATTGAAGAATATCGATCCAGAGGTCAGTGTTAGCTGTGCAAATTGGTTAAAGGTCAAGAACAAAAAGTACACATACATAAATACACATGCATGCTCGAACACTCAATGGCTACTTCATTAGGCACACCCGTTCAAATGCTTGTTAACACAATTATCTAATCAGACAGTCACATGCAACTCAATTAAAATTTAAATTTAAATTCAAATTTTATTTGCCACATACACAGTCATACACAGTTCGATATGCAGTAAAATGCTTATACGAAATAAATGATGGAATAAAAAAAGAGAAAATATAGCAAAACTTTAGCTATAGAAAATATAGCTATAGAAAAAAAGAACAAATATATATATATATATATATATA
>JAQMYG010000021.1:9089377-9101366 GCA_030014215.1 Clariallabes teugelsi
CATGCAAACTCCATGCACACTGAGCCGGGAATCGAGCCTGGCCGGGAATCGAACCCGGACCCTGGAGGTGCAAGGCGGCAGTGCTAACCACTACACCACCGTGCCGCCTTCGCATGACCATGTATTAGATAAACTGTATATCCAATCTAGGACCACTTATGAAAGATCTGGGCCCGTATTCACAAAGCCTCTTAAGCCTAAAAGTTGTGTATAGTGATGAAATTTTAAGAAAATGCTTAGGATTTCATCAAAATTTAGGACCAAATCTTAGTAAAGGTAAAAATGATTTATGAAACATCTTAGACGTAAAGTCTAAAGTCTAATGTTCTTACATTTATTTACCATAATGATTTTATTACTTGTAATCTATTCCAGATTGATGGGAACAAAATGGCTCACCTTTAACCAATGTACATTGATTGTAGGACAGTCTATAAGTTTAGAATCCAAGAGAGATGGAAGGGAGTAAAAGATCAACAAACAAACAAACAAACAAAAACAGATTGGACATAAGAGCAGTGTTTACTTTTACATTCAGTGTTTGGAGAATATTTCTTCTTTCCACAATTTTGCCCTCTGCTATAGAAAGTCATAAGCCTCTTAAAAGTCCTCCTATTTACTCCTAACAATTTTTATCTTAGGAGCTGTTTTTAGGTCTAAGATGTTTCGTGAATTATGTCACAATTCTAAGAATTTTCTTAGAATTTCGTCACTAGGAGCAACTTTTAGGCTTAATAAGCTTTGTGAATACAGGCCCAGATCTGTGTCACATTAGGGTAAAAAAAAAAAAAAATCAGTTTTGAGTCACTTCAGGCTGGTAACATGAGCATAGTCTTAATGGATGAAAACCACACTCTTTTGATTCTGGTAAAAACAGCAAAGTAAAATCAAAGAGGCTTCTGATTGACAGGAGTTACTCTGGGTGGTTCTATAAAGATACACTTTTGTCTGTCATCAACTGTTTCAGAGGTGTCAAACATATGGTCTGTAGACCGAAATGGTTTAAATTTAATCAACGCAACTACTGCAATCGTGCTTCTACGTTATGGTGCTTGAAAAAAAATTCAATTGGCTTAATTAATTAAAAAAAGTCTTTTAAAACCAGAGTTTAATGTTGCACTTAGTGGTGGAGGTTTTAATAAAGGTTAGCTAGCCACCTGCCTAATACATACAGTACACACCCAGTGCCTCATTGGTGGAGTACAAGATTTGGATCATAAAATAGAAGGTTTGGTTCATAGAAGCTGCTGAGACCAGAGTTTTAGCAAATGTTTTATTAAAAAGTGCCAGAAGGTAAGGAGACCTATGCCAAGTACTACAAACTGACCCCACCTTCCATGCAAAACTCTTTCTTTAATTCAAGACCACAGGATTTTGTTAAAAGATCATGTGGCTTTTCTCTACTGGACCTAATAGCCAATTATGAAAACAGATTTTATGAAACTGCTTTTATGTTTAAAAGCATAAAAGCATTTTCCCCAATGCTTAAATATGATCATCCCTTTTTTACTGAAAGAGGGAAAACAATGAATGGGAAAGCTGCAGTCTGTGGGTCAGTCAATGGAGCCAAATGATGCAGTAGATTTCAGCCAAAAAAAAAAAAAAGCCCCAGAGTATTTATCATAGACAGGAAATCATTTACTATCCAGCAGCTGCATGGAGCATCAACAGGCAGTCTTGAGGGAAATGAGTGGGGAAAGAAAAAAAAAAAACACACACACACACACACTCACAGAGGGAAAGAGACGAATACAATACCAGGCCCAGAGGAACAATCCATCCATCACTGGCCATTAGTAGCTGTATGGATACCCTTCAATGGCTGTCAACCAAGCAAGGAGCTGATATGGCTCTGATTGTATTTGGTCACTGCTAACTATGAGTGATGATGGTATTACTAGTGCTTGGGCTTATTTCTAGTCCCCCCCAAATCCAGCATGTGTCTATAGGGGACACAAGACTTGATGTTATACTGCTGTACTATATGAATAATGCCATAATTAAGGGTGAAACTCATTAAATTGCTTTGGATCTACTAGATCAACCAATGACCAATTAGGCATTACTCATGGTGCAGTATAATGAAGTAAAAGCTAGCTCGAATACACAGTGCTCAAATGAATATTTTAATCAGGGCATGATGCAGACAGCAGCAGGAGGAGCTATAGGGAGCAGTTCATTAGCAATAATTAACTACACATCCCAAGGCACCCTGCACAATGTCAAATAACAAGGAGAATGGACTGGCGAGTCTAGCTATAAATCTAGCTACACACAGTTACGTACATAGTACCACGCACACACAAACTCATATTAGCAGAATCCAGGGGATGGTTTAAGACAATTTGCGCTTTGTGACTTTTTATCATGGTGGTACAGTAGGTGTTATAAGTTGTGTACTGTAAATGGATATGATCAGCAATTGATATGGGATTCAAATGATGTATGATGGTTAAACTGTGTGATGATTAAAATGTTTAACTGTTTAACCACTGTGAATATTATGCGTATAGGTGTTAAGGGCTTCCAAGAAAAAAAATCCTACATCATTACACCATCAGGTGCAGATGCCGAATACTGACAATACCATCTTCATGTGGCACAACAAGTCACTCAATCTTTATAGCGTTTATCATGCACATGAGCGCATGAGGCCGGGTACACCCTAGATGGGTTGCCAATCCATTGCAGGACACGCAAGCATATACTACACTCACTAAACACACTACAAGCAATTTGGAAATGCAGGATACCCTAATGCACTGTGGGAGGAAACCCAGAGGAAACCCACCAAGCATAGGGAGAACATGCAAACTCCATTAAATGTCTTAATCCTAGGAACAAGTGTGGTCCTTTATGTGTGCAGTCTCGTCTACTTTCTCTCTCTCATCAACAAAACATTTTTTTTCTGCATGAATGAGCAAGTGTTTCTAATACTGTACTGTATATCTCTCATTAGCCAGCCAAATATTTAACCATTTAACCACTGTGTATCTTCATGTATGAATATTATGTGCATAGATTTTTTTCCCCTGTAAAAGGTCATCATTATTGACTGATGTAATGGTATTTAGGCTAATTATGTATTGCCACATAAATATACCTTATTGGAAACACCATTTGCAATGTACGCCATTTTAAATCACTGCATGATAATAGACTTCCTAATAATCTTTCTCTATCTCTCTCTCTCTCTCTCTCTCTCTCTCTCTCACTCTGACACATACACACACACACCCACAGTTGAGCTGTACATGCAATCCTGCTGCTGCTTGATGTGATGCGAGTGCTAGCTTCTGACACACTTCTACCGCTGTGTCTCCTCTTACCGCCTGATTCATCCTGATGCTCATACTACTGCTTGGAGCTTCTGACTCACCTTCATCATCTGTAGACAGTCCCGGCAAGGACAACCTACAGATTTGCACTTCACACAACACAGTTTATGTTCATAATCTCACCTGGATATTCTGGATTTGTACTTAATAGCTGCTGCTACACAAACAGAAAGACTTGTTTTGTGCTCACTCATGTGCTTATACAGCTGCGTACTGTACGGTTTCAAATGATGACTATCTATCTGATACTTTCCCTTTTGAATCTGTCTCCTTGTAAGATTTCTTTTTAATGTCATCGGAAAAAAAAAAAAAAAAGTTCCTTGCCACTGTCACATCTGGTTTGCTCATTAGGGATCTAAATCTGTGCCTGGGTTTCTGTAAGGCTGCTTTTTGACAATATCTATTGTTAAAAGACGAATCGGATACATTTGGAACATTTAAATACCACACGCTTTTGCACTTTCCTGACACCGGAATGACAGCGTATCTATAAAGATAAGGCGTTATAAAGGGTGATGGAGAAAGATTTTTCAAACAAATGATGAAGCAGCAGTATTTTTCTCACACCATGACACCGAGACGCATTTAGTGCCTCTATAACCATTACTATCTTTTCTGCCGTGAAATATTCCACAAGGGTTTAAGCATTGCACCTCGATGAATTAGCTGTTATAAAGAGACATGCACATTGGTCTTCTCTGACTAAGGTAATATGCTTCATCAATGGTTTATTGTGGAGTTAAACATTTGTTTCAAAGATAATGGACAGTAATTTGTTAATTAACATTATCAAAAGGGGTTGCATTAATTGCCTACTAGAATGGTGTCCAGTTGATTGACGCTCCCCATTCATTCATCATCTCCTGCTTTAGCTTTAGTCAGAGTCTGACATATTCAAAACATTTATTAATTAAATTCCAGCAGGTATAACATTAGGAGCTAGATAACGACTTTATAAGCCCATTTGTTTGGTGTCATCGTTGTGTCATCCCAGGAGCTCAATTCTGTACAGTACATTGTGGGTGGCTGGATATTCTTCATCCACCTCAACTGGATGTCAATAATCATATCGTGTTATGGTTCTTGCTGGCAAATTGACTTATTCTTGACTTCTAATATTTTAGAAAAACTTTAACAAAAAAAAAAAAAAAAACTTGTTTCCGGATTTGCTCTGTACCATATGTAAAGTGAGTGCCTTCATGGAACTGAGGACACCTTAGATCTGTATTTTATTAGGTTTTATCATTAGAGGCGCATACCGTCATTGTGCCCTGTTCCATGTGAGGCACGTCAGAACAAAAGAAGCAGCCAGGAGTGGAAAGAAGAAAAGCCCAATTTTCTCTGGGCTAATTAAAGTGAAGCAAGACAAGATGAAGGCCAGCACCCCGTGTAGCACCACACACACACTCTGGAGGGCCCTCAAAGGCTCTTCTTTCATGTACCTGAAAATTGGCCAGCATTTTCTTTTTTCAGTAATACTCCTCTAAAGAGAGAGAGAGAGAGAGAGAGAGAGAGAGAGATGCTCTAGTGGAGCTCTGCATGTTTTAGAGCTGTGAGATAAAGGACATAGGTGATCATTCAAAAGAACTTTGTATTGATTTGCAGTGACCTTTCCCTGTAATGCGATAAGTGGATTCACATCATGTCAGCTAAATACCACCAACAGAGACGACTTTCACTTTAATTTGTCACCTATCTGAATACGTTAGTTAATATCCAGCATAATGTTTCTATTAATGTCACCAGTCTTTAATTAATTCAATGTGTTGCTCTGCTTCCTCTTCCTTTTTTTCCCCTCCTTTTCTTGTTGATGTTCTTGCATTTAACTGGTTTCCACCTGCATAACTTCTGGGAAACAAAACACCAAAAATCAAAAAAATACATATTTAGTGTATATGTACTTTAACATATGCATGTCTTTTATATGAATATTTGTAAAAAAAAAAAACATACTTAATGCTAATGATTTTTTTGTGTACTTCTTGCAGTAGAATGAAGAACATGAATGTACTGTATGAGCGTGATCTTAAGTGGTGTCCAAGATTTATTTTTTATTCAGGTTCTAGGTTCGATTCCCACCTCGGGGTCTGTGTGCATGGAGTTTACATGTTCTCCCCCTGTGTTTGATGGGTTTCCTCCATGTACTCTGGTTTCCTCCAACAGTCCAAAGACAGACAGATTTAGATAACTGACATTCCTGAATTGCCCTTAGTGTGTGAATGAGAATGTGAGTGTGTGCCCTGGATTGGCACCCAGGGTGTACCCCGCCTTGTGTCCTAAGTCTTTTGAGATCGACTCAAGGCCTCTGTGACCCTGTAAAAGGATAAAGTGGTATAGATAATGGGTGAGACCCACAGTGCTGTTCTTGGTGCCACCAACTGATTCACCCTCACTTCATCTGTCCCTAAAGATACTGATGCAGCAGTACTTTAGTTTGTGGGTTTCCTTCCACAGTCCTAAGATATGCAGGTTAGGCTAGTTTTAAAATTGTGTGTGCACCATGGTGTCTACCAAGTACCCTGGCATAAGCTCCAGGCCTATACTGTTTTATCCTGTATACATGGTCATGGTGAACCTAGGAAACTTAGGGCATGCGGTGGGGCACACCCTGGACAGGGTTCCAATTCATCGCAGGGGGCACACATACACACTCACACTCATGGGTGATTTGAGAACGCCTTTTAGCTTAACCTACAGTACACGTCTTTGGGAGGTAACCGCAGTAACCCGGAGGGTTACCCACCAAGCGTGGGGAGAACATGCACACAGAGGCAAGTATCAAACCTGGCTGGGAATTGAACCCAGACCCTTGAGGTGCAACCACTAAGCCACTGTGTCTTCCCAAAGCATTATAAGATTTATAACTAAACCTCTGTGATGCAGTTGGAGTTAAAAGTGATTTAGAAAGAATGTAGAAATAGAAAAAGAAAAGAAAGAAGAGAACTACAGTAAATAAATGATTATGAATTAATTAATCTCAATTAAATCAATTTATTTGGAATATTGAAGAATGACTATGAGACAAAATATACTATAATAATAATAAATGCTTGTATTGTATTTATAAATAAGAATAGTGGACATTTTTCAATATTTGTTTGGGCAATGATTTTACAGGAAAGAAACACCATTGTTGTTTAGATTGCACTCTGGTGTTTTACTGGCTCACTCAGCTGCTCCATAATTCATTGAAGTTCTCCACCCAGACTCAGCCTAGAGGCCACCTGTCACTCAACTCAGGGCTTGCTTTAATTAATTGTAGGTGGAGATGCAGAAATCCCAGACACTGGCTCTTTCTGTTCCTATGTCTCCCCGGGGTAAATCTTTCTTGAGATCTCTTGCTTATGTCAGCTACTTCCTGCTGCTATTGCTCACCTGTGTGTGTGTGTGTATGTGTGTGTGTTGAATTCTGTCAGAGACCTAGTATGGTATCAGAGGTGTTTGAACCAAGATAGTGCTGTGCTAGAAGCAGCAGGCTGCCTAGGTCTGATAAATGTTAATTCTCACCTAAATTAAAATGCATGTGGAAGACTCCTGCGCATGTCTCTGATTATCAGGCCTTGTTCTTGTCTGGTGCTTGTCAGACCATTGAACTTTATGTACGCATCTGTATGTACAGGGGTTTGCACAAGTATTTGCCTTGCTTGAACTTTTTTTTACCTTTTGTATGGACTGAAATTGACTTACTTGGGATTATAAACTCATGCATTCGGAAAACCTCTACCTGCTCCATGCAATTATGGAATAATCAGCAATTATGGAATAATTCTCAGATAATGTTCTTATCAAACATCAGAATGTGGTAAAATTAATATCATAGTGACTTTGACTGTGGTGTTTTATCACTTCTTCAGAAACTGCTGCTCTCCTGAGCCTTTCATCCTCAAGTCTCAAGATTTTTTCCCAGAGTGGTGTGAAAAACAAAAAATATCCAACAAAAGGAGGTTCTGCTAGTGAAAATTGTTCATAGATGAGACTGATTCAAGCTAATATGATGGATATGGCAACACAAATAAGCAAATTTGAAACCATGAACAGCGGAAAAGTATCTCAGAGGTCAGGACATGGTGAACCTTATGACATCTGAGCTTCAGCAGCAGAAATCAGTGATAGTTTGAATCATTTTAGTGACTCGGTTCTTTGAATCTCGATCATCAAAATGAACGAGTCATTTAGTTCATTTAATTCTTTTGTTCAGAAATACTGTAAAATAAAATGTTGCATTTTCAATAAACAGACCCCCAAAACGTCTACAGTACATACACAAATGTTGGCTATAGTTCCAGTAATGAAAATATTACAATGCAGCTACAGTAAGGACGTATTATGATAAACAAAATGAGCAGCTCACCTCTCATATTTTCTGGTCCGAATCTTTCATTCTTTTGAATCTATTGCACTGCATAGCGTCTATGAGAGTCAAGTAACAAAAGAACAAACGACTTGGTCTAGAAGACTTATTGAGAAGAACTGTTTAATTCTGTTTCCTGTACATAACCTATGGAGGTTTTGTGATGCGCGCCCTGTGGAAAATGAACGAAACACTCTCCGAGACAACTCAGTCTTCTGAGTCACGTTAAAGACTCATTCCAAAAGAAGGAATCATTTATGAACAACCCATCACTAGCAAAAAAAGCACATCTGGTTTTAATCTTGTCAGGCCAGAACATGTATCCGAAGCTACAGTAGGCACGGATTCAGCGGAATTAGACAGACGAATAAAACAGTGCTTGGTCGTTTTCCAATCTTCAACTCTTCAGGTAACCATGTTCTGACTCCTTAGTCTGCTCGAAGTGACATTTTACTTCCATTTTTAATAATGATAATAAAAAAAAATCTGTAGGATATGTAAAGCTTAGAATATGATTTTATGACCAAATACTGATATTTTTTCTATTTTTTATGTATTTCTTCAAACAGGCTCCCATGCCATCAAAGTATATTTATATTGAAATTACCTGCACATGAATTCTGATGCAGGTGCATTTCATCAGAACTAATTTCGGGGAGAGTGAGAGAGAGTACTTACGCAATCTAATTTTGTAGCTTTGTATTTGTAAAATAAAATCATGCAAATTTGCAAAATCATGCAAATCATACTGGTGTATTTTTAATTTAATTTAATTATTATTATTATAACAAAGCTCCAGGATGCAATGGTACAAAATTTGGAATTCCTAATTCAAAGCATTTCACTTGAACTATACCTTTCTTGCCTTTACATAATGCTGAAAATACATTAATCTGGACATGCATTGGCATAGAATGGTACAGAAGAGCTCTCAGCATGCTGGGCAAGAGCTAATGACAGACTCTGAGAAACTCCGATTGCTCCATTAGACCATTTGAGCTTCTTGCCTCAAATCAAAGAGCCTCAATCAGGAGCCTTGTGATTTGTCTGATCAGCCAGTCATTAGCCAGGCAATCAGCTCATATACCTCTGTTCCCATGGTAGCCCCACTTTTTATAGCTTGAGATTGAATGGAAAAAAAGGCAAAAGAAAAAAAAAAAGAACATAACGAATACCACCATGTTAAATTTCATTTCATTGTGGATTAGACCTACCTCCTATATGCATAAGCGTCCCTAAGCCACTCTCCCTGGACATGCAATTACTGAAATATAAGCCTCGGCTACACTGTCACTGAGAATGTTTGGATAAAATGAGCCTTCCCCAATGCCTTCCTTCAAGCTACACCCTTTTCTCTCTCTCTTCTTCCCTCCAGCCTCAGGTGATGCATGGCTCCTGTCAGTGCTGAAATCAATGAAATGCTGGTTGTTTTAATTTAGCGCAGCTCTGAGAGGACACCGATGCTCTGAGTCGGGAAAGAGGGATCACTGTGGCCTTTTGCCATCCTTTTTTTCTGTACTATGCTGGTTTGGTCATTGATCAGAGCTCAACCGAGGAACACACCATGAGCTATACCTTAGTGAACTGAGTGGGTAAAACTTAAATAACTATTCTGGCTTTTTCTATAATATACTTAAGCAATATGACACAGGAGGGAGTGCTGTTGTACTGAATAACGGCACGGCTGCGATGCAGTCATAGGCACCCGGTCGCAGCCCGAGTACTGAAGATGATATTCAGTACAGAAGCATGACCTTGAGTGTGATATTGCTTTTATACAATAGTTCTACAGACACCATTTATTATTAAAAGATTTGTTCATGATTCATTTGATTATTAGGCAGTTATTTTGCTCCGCCAACACATATCCTTCCAGGGGTTACAGGAGTGAAAGTAGTTTTAAGGTCTTTCCAAAAAATAAGGAGGATAAACCATAGAGATGGTGGACAGTCCTATAAATCTCATAAGTTTTTCTTTACATTTCCACTTATTCAGCTTTAGAATATCAGCTACGTTAACTTCTAAGTTGCAGATTTGATTTCCAAATAGCATTTACTGGAAATCTAGTGTACTAGAGTGCACAATCCATTGGCTGCGTTCCATTCCAAAGTGTACTTCACAGGGTGCTCCCTACTGCCTGCTCCGTTTGCAGGGAATGTCGGTAAAGAGAAATTCCTCGACAAAACTCCACCATTTGGAACACCCTGCAAAGTCACCAGCGCAGACATCACTTCCTACGTGTGTTACCATAGTAACATAAGCACCCCGGATACCTGTCGCTGCTGCTGTGAAAATTTCACCTTACGGACATTAAATATTAAATATTCATTGAAACAAAAACTGATACCATTATAAAACATATCACTGAAATGTGTATAACTTGTAAATAAATTATTGATTAATAATAATAATAGATTAAAGATGTACAGAGATTTATTCATTTATTTGACAGATTACTAGCCTATATAATAACTAAGGATATCTTGATTAAATAAAACTTTCAATTAGTGTGTCCTTTTAATATGATGTCGGCCTCGACAATAATGATAATAAATATATAAATCATTTTTCGGGCTTCATTTTTTTCACGTTCCAGCGAAATGCAATGACTCATGGGACATTTTTCATTCCCTTTTCCGGTGAAATGAGGACCTTTTGTTCACTCGGTCTCTACACTGTTCGCAGTTCCCTTTGAACTGAACATTATTGTTACACATGCCAAAGTATGCCTTGATCAGGGTTATAGAGGGATTTGGGATTCAGCCTTGTGTCAGAAGCTAGTTAGCTTTGTAGCTCACATTAACCATAAACAGAACGGTAATTCAGAACGCAATTCGGAACAACTTACTAGGGACATTTACTAAGGAGACAACCTGTTGTTTAAGATGATATAAGATGAAATGCGCTTTTTCGCTGAAAATTCTGGTTTTAAATGTGGGATTTGGCAGCGAGTTGCTCTCCCCTCTTTCCAGTACTGTGGACCGTACTAATCTACTTTTACCCTAGCTGCCAACTGAAAGTTAATGTAATTCATTATTGTTGTGTAATGTAAGTTAGCTAAATTACAAAATTCATAATGGGAACTGTATTCAGCTAAGTCATGCACACACTAAGGATTTAACATACAGATTTTGTGTCTTTGTGCCTTTGTGCCATGCAGCATTACACCACCCCGACGTACAGTAGATTATCTTCCAAGAACAAAACACTCCCTCTCATTTTTCTTCTTATTTCTTTATTCACATCATTTATCGTTTATGATACCTGATGCTTTATATACCATCCATACTACTTGGTTAAACCTGGTTAAATTATTAATTGGCTACTTATCAGTGCCTACAATTGAGAAATTATTACTAATAAGTGCAGCCACTGAAACAAGCCAGCTTGACTTTCAGCACTAAAGGCAGCCTTACTGTCGATGTTAATTCTGTAGACTTCAGTGAAGGTCTTGAAAGTTAGATTTTAAACAATGATTAAACCTTAATCAACCATATTTGCTCTGACAGCTCCTCTGCTTTTACTGTCGACTATCATTTCACCTATCATCATTACCTTTGGCACAGTCATGAATAATATCCTCATTTATCTCTAGATTTTGTGCCTGGAGCAACCTCAAAGGCAGCTACTGGGAACAATTCAATGGGAAATGACAGCAGAAGGACAGAGGCTATATGGTGTGAGAAATGCTAGAATAGCATGACTATACAGTATGTCAAGACCACACAGGGTTTTCTCTGACTTCAAGAAAGACAGTATAAGGTGGCATATATGGTGGATGATGTACTGTAATATATTGGGAAAAAATGTCACTATCCAGTTTTGGTGAGCCTGTAGCCTTATTGTAGCCTCAGATTCCTATTCTTGGCTGGCAGAAGTGGAACGTTATGCAGTTCTGCTGTTGTAGGTCATCCATCTTAAGGGTCAGCATGCTGGGTTTCCTGAGATGCTGTTCTGTGGTGGTAAAGAGTGCTTCAATAAATTATGGTAGCCTTTCCGGTTTGAAATTACATTCTTTACCCCATGCTGATGTTTGGATATTAACCCGAAATATACAGTATATATACTTTACAGTGAAACTTTGGATTGTGAGTGTTCCGAAAGATGAGCAAAGATTTTTAAATAAATTTTGACTTGGAAAACTAACAAGTCTTGGTTTATGAGTACCAAGTATCATATATCAGGCATGCACTTCTTGTTTTGATGCCGAGCATCACATGATTACAACTGAGCCAACGGTTTTTCTCTCTCTTGCGCTGCGGAATTGTGGGTAATCGTCTCCCCTGCTGGGTCTTAGTGC
>JAQMYG010000021.1:9101885-9114386 GCA_030014215.1 Clariallabes teugelsi
TAAAGCAAAAGCAAGTCTCATTAGAGAGGTTAAAGATCCATTTTCTCTCTCTGCTCAAGGCTTAGCCTGCTCTTTGTCTTCTCTGTGTGTCTGTGTGCGCACGTGTCATTGGACACCGTGCCCCCCCCGCACACACACACACACCAGATCACAGACAAGAGTGCTACACCTGTCAGGAGCTGATACAAAGCTCCATGAAATGAAGGTGACAGAAGGCCTTCACAGACACACACACTTTCTCTCTGCTCTACACAGAAACCCTGCTACTGTACCTGTATGTCGCTATTTCAAAAGGTAAAGTGCAGGATAATTTGTTTTATTTTTACTTTACAGCAGTGACTCAGTTAGTGTGTTGCACTAATTTTTTCATTAAAACAGTGTTTCCGTTGTGTGTGCGAAAACAAACACACACACACACACACACACACACACACACACACACACACAGCGCCTGCGCGCCCAAATGGAAACATTTATCTGTCTGGATTTATTTTTACTTTTTTTTTTATGTAAAGTGCAGGTTAATTTGTTTTATTTTTACTTTATATTTTGTGTTAATTATTTTTATGTATTTATTTTTTTGGGCTGTGGAACTGTAATTTGAGTTTCCATTATTTCTTATGGGAAAATGAAATTTGGTTTATGACTGTTTTGGAATATGAGCCCACTTCGGGAATGAATTATGCTCATAATCCAAGGTTCCACTGTACACAGTAAAACAATTAAAAATTTAAGTAATTAAAAACTGCTGAGTAGGGTATAACAAAGCTCTTGGGCCATCACTCTCCACACATGTCCCTGTAACCATTGGCTTTGTAATTACCTGGTCTGCTTGTTAAATGGTTAAACGGCTGCTTATAGATGCAGTATTGTGATTGGTCAGAGGCATTCCTGTCACATTTGGTAAAATTGGTTCAGAAGAAATCAGGCTCAAATCCAACAACCACCAAGTTGCCACTGTTGGGCCCTTGAGCAAGGCCCTTAACGTTCAACTGTATAGTTCAGATGTATAGTATAATAAGATAAAAATTTAAGTAGCTCTGGATAAGGGTGTCTGCCAAATGCCTAAATGTAAATGTATAATGACAATCTATGGGATCAGTTGCTAAGGTGCTCTAAAATGGTTGCTTGACGGCGTCAGAATGATCCTGAAAGACTGATTGGTTGCCTAGGTTCCTATGGAAGTTACCATAGCAGGATATGCAACTATGAGCACGTCAATGCAGTATAGGGTTAATGGTCTAAAGCACTCATACAACTTTAGTGTGCAGTAGCCTTCCCTACTGTGTCAAAAATGACAAGTGGAATAATTGGAAAGTAAGGAAAGTGGATGACATGGAAGTGTCTCTGTGGTCCATCTTCCATCTCTGCCTTTCCATTGTACGCCAGCGGCAAGAGAACAAGAAGAAGAAGCCGTTATTCCAGCCAGTCACTAGAGATCTAACTCATGCCATGCAATGACATGAGCCTGAGAGTCAAAAAAGGAGGACTGGAGACGGAGAGACAGCACTAGGCATTTCACACATGTTTAATTTTACAGTGTGACCACTCTGAGGATCATCAGATCTCTCACGGGTGCCGACTTGATAATTATCTTATCGTCCACCTGACATGGATTTATTTCACACTGACTCATCTCTGGGAAAAAAAAACAAAACAAAACAATACAGCTCTTGGACTTGTCTGAATTCTGAGTCACATCCGGAAGAATGACAGTGCTTTCTAGACACTGTGGCTGGTGTGATTATTTTAAATTCACACTAACAGCCTGTCCAAACCTCCCGAGCTTCTTCTTGACAATGGAATTACATACTTCTCTGTTGAGTTAATCATGAGGCAAAGGTTAATTGAGCTTTAGAAAAAAAATTCAACCCTGTCAGCACAGTGGAACCGCAACAATAAATGACCACAATCATCCCATTTGACAGCATCTGCAGGAAGACAGGGTCGGCATATTCAGCTTATTTCCCAAGGCACAATTCCAAACTAGTGGACTTGGAGATTTACTGAAAAGAAAAAAAATATATAATAAAATAATTTCGCTTTTAAAAAAAATTTTTTTTTTTACGTATTTTCCCTCATGATTGACCTTACTGGTCCATGATCGCAGCATGTATAATTAGGCTGGGACATTTCTCTCTAGCAGTGTAATGAAACTGTGAGAAGGTAGGGCAGGGGGTCAGTTTGGCAGTCTGGTACTTCATCTTGGTTGTTTTTTTTTCACAGGGAGACACTAGAAAGTAATAAATGCCCAGGATGCCAGAGATGGCAGGGGGTAGGGCACAGAAAAGAGGCACGGTCTGACATTTCAAGTTCAACTCTTGCTACGAGGGAAAATGTCATAACATTCCAGAGAAATCTATCAATGTCAAGAAGAGTTTTCCAGAATGCCATACAGGCTCATGAAATGTTCATCACACAGCCAATATAAACAATATTAATTGTTAAAAAATTCCACAATAGTGTCGAATCCCTACTGACTAACTCTGCTCAACTGCCCTTTTTGCTCCTCACTGCCGTCGTATCGATATGACAACATAAAACCCTAAAATGAGAAAACTTGTCATAAATAATGTAGAAAAAAATGTTTGCAAGACATCACCAACCCGATATCAATCTGAGGCTCCCATCTGTGAGTCATTGCAGAGCTTTCTCCAGCATGCCAGTGTTATACACTTCAAACACTTTGGGTCTTCCGGGAAGAAGGGTGAGCATTTTTTCCGACTAGGCCAATATGTCCAAGCTCTAATGACGGCTTGACTAAACAGTATGCCTGCCAGAAAAAAATGCTAGAGTAAAAAGAGAAAATATGCCTTCTATGGGCATGAAATATTTATTCAATGTACCGGAAATGTGGAAGGAGACGTTTACCTTGGGGTCTAGCATATCAATTTTGTATGGTATTTTCATTTCTAACCATGTCATGAAAAAGGTACTTGTTCTCACTTCCCCCCTATTTGAACACTAATTTGTTAATTTCCCTGTTCCTACCTACAGTAAAAGCCAGCTCCCTTATCATAACACTGTTTCTAACCGGAGAGGGTGAAGGCTAACACCAATCATATTAGACTGTTTAAACACATAAATTTTTGACCTCTTAGCTAAAATAATTGATGCTGAAAATAATGGATCTTTATTTACTTTTATAGCATTTGGCAGACGCCTTATCCAGAGGGACTTAACATTTTTCTCGTTACACTTATGAGCAGTTATAAGGGGTTAAGGGCCTTGCTCAAGGGCCCACCTGTGGCAACCCAGGACTAGTAGTCTAATTGCTTACCCATTGAGCCTTCCTTTGTCCTTGTACTCTATGTAGCTTAGAAATAGTATGTGGATGCAATGTTTGAGATCATGTTCAACGCCAGCCTTGGCAGAATCAGAAAACAAGTATAAATTGGCCTCTTTGACCTGGCACGCACCACTGATCTGACTCTAAACTAGCCAAGTGGGATTGTTTATGTCTGTCTTTTTTTCATTTGATTTATTTATTTATTTATTTTGGAACGCTCTTTCACACAGAGTGGGCAGAACAAAATTAACTCGGCACACAGTGCAAGAATTTTATTTACATTTTATTTAGCTTGAAAGGACAGCGAAAATAACTGTAGGAGGAATTCCACTGGGAGCAGGCAAAGAAAAATAAAAAAAATAAAAGAACTTGTCTTCATTTCATGCAATATCAAACATCTTGTGCGGTCTACTGTAAAAATGGTTTCATCTCATTCATTCTAGCCTACTACAAATATTGCCTTCTTTACCATCCGTCTGACAGTTTCTTTTTATTCCACTCTTCAACTAATTAACTCTCCATGATTACATCTAGTGAATATATTAGACATCTAGTCCATGCAACCCATAGTTAGATCTTTGATAGTTTTGAGACATTTTGGAGATTTCTGAATAGAACAATACTGGATTTTTTTTAAAATTATGAAATAACACATATGGCATTAGATAATTAAGTATCAACAACAACAACAACAACAACAGTAGGTTGTTATTTTAAGACATGAAGGTCAGCTGATCTGGAACAGTTCTCACAAGAACTGTATTGTCAAGTGCATTTGCAAAACCCATCATGCACTATGTTAAAACTGTCTCTCATGAAGACCTTTCCAGGAAGCAAGACCAAAACTTACCTTTGCAAATGAGAAGTTCATTTAGAGTTACCAGCCTCAGAAATCTCCAATTAACAATCAGCACCTCAGATTAGAGCTGTTATGAAGGCTTTACAGAGCATAAGTAGCAGATACAGTATACATCTCAATATCAACTGTTTTACCCTTGTGTGGTGTTCGGGTCTGTGGGATCCGTTTTCATGTTTTATCAAAAGAAAAATTATACAATTAATATATATTTTTTAAAACTCAGACTCATTTGGCTTATTTTCTATGAAGAGCATATATCATAAAACATTTTTAATGACTACACCCTGTACACCACCCTACACATTTATATTACATAGAGGATGTTCGGATCCACTGGACCTGGGGCTAATAAAAGTGTGAAAATTTTAGGTCCTGTGTACCTTCAGGAAAAAGGCAGACAACATCCAGCCACTCATCATCAACGGGGACTGTGTGGAGAGGGTCTCAGACTTCTGCTTCTTTGGAGGCACCATCAGCGAGGAAATGACCTGGGACACACACGCTTCAGGTAGTGAAGAAGGCCCTAAAGAGACTCTACTTCCTGAGGCTTCTCAGGAAGAACAACATCACAGAGAAACTGTGCATGGTTCTCCAGCTGCACTGTAGTACAGAGAAAAGAGCTCCACGGGGTCATTAAGATCGCTCAGAGGATAGTCGGCTGTCCTCTCCCCTCAGTTGAAGAACTTCACAGTTCCTTATGTCTCAGGAATGCAAAGAAAATTCTTCAGGATCCATCACACCCAGGACATGTACTGTTTGAACGCCTGCCCTCAGGCAGACGTTTCAGATCCATAAAGACTTAAACAAACAGACTAAGAAACAGTTTTTATCCTTCAGCCATCACCATGCTGAACACTGCTTAGTGGTCAATCTGAGCTAGTGCACCATTCATGTTTACAGTACAACTCAGTCTTATGTTTACATTACAGCTTTAAGCTTCATGCCAACACTGGCTAAGGGACAAGTGCAATATGTTGTATGTATGAATGAATTACAAAATAGTGTTTAGGCTCTTATCTTGTTCATTTACGTTTATATTTTTACTTACATTAGCCTTTTTAACTAGAGTGACTGTGTTTTATTCTGCACTGGAAAATTGCACCTTAATTTCGTTGTACAATGTCTGATTGTTACAACGACAATAAATATTCTGATTCTAATTCTTGTTATACAACTTTGTGGCAAAATTCAAGCACTGACACCTGTTGATCGGACGCAATATATATAGCTTTGTGATATCACAACTTATTAAGATGGCGAAAAAGATTCTCTGTTCAGAAGACATTACAATTGAATTTGGAAGAGAGAGATGCTTTTGATGATGATGTAGAGGAAGAGGATCACATTTCTGAACATTCAGAATCTGACAGTGACTTTAAGGAAAAGGTTGAGACTGAGCATCAGCTAGTTCCAAAACAAAGACAAGACGCAGAACCAGGCCATCACCAGCCAACTCCAGGACCAGAACAAGCCGTCAGCAGCTAGCAAGTGAAAAAATATCTATGTCAAAAATTGGTGAAATTGAATGGTCTTCTTGCCCAAGAAATTTGCCACCCTGCATGGCTGCCAATGAGATAAGAATGCAACCAGGGCCAACAGGGATGGCAGTTTCTCATGTGCAGGACATCAAGTCTTCTTTTGAGCTTTTCATCCCAGATTCAATCCATAAAATTATTCTGGATTGCAATAATTTAGAAGGAAGACGTGTTTTTTGGAACGCCCACTTTTTATGCTCACTTTGGGGCTCTTATCCTTGCTGGAGTTTTCAGGTCTGAGGGGGAATCCACAGAATCCCAGTAGGATGCAGAAACTGGCAGAGAAACATTTCCATGCAACAATGTCCCAGGAAAACGTCCATATAATTTCTAGCATTATCCACTTTGATAAACAAGATGACAGACCAGCTTGATGGCAGAGAGACAATCTATCTGTCATCAGGACTGTGTGGGACAAGTGGGTGCATCGCCTCCCCTTATTTTACAACCCTGGGCCTATTATTCTAGGTTGCGGCCAGCAACAACAAAAAAAAGTTCTGTGAAATGTGTGGACCCAAGATGGACAGTACATGCAGCAAGAACACTATTTACATGCATCAAGAAGTTCATATGCAACACATACACAGTAAAACTCTGCCCTCTTATGTGTTGTATAGGCTGGTATGAAAAGGCAATGTGTTCAGTGGGGCTGATGTGTTGGCTAGACGGACATGGTTCAGCTGGTGTTGTATAAATGACGTGAAAGGGTTAAACTTCTAAATAAGTTCATATAAATCAAAATCAATAGTTGCTTAATTTGTAAATCTGTTGATTTTTTTCACTGATATTGATAGTTGATTTTTTTTAATTACATTTTATAAATAAAAAAATGAGTAGCACTTCAATTCATAAATGTGATCTAACATAGGACAAAGGCCAAATATTAACCATATATTCTGTGTATATTGCTTGTAATCAGGATGAAGTAAACATCTGTTGAGAATTTGAACATAAAATTGATTGATTGTGTTGAATTAAAAACTACAAACTGCAGCGGGTCCACCAGACCCGGAACACTGGTTGGGTAACAAAAATATGAACACCACACAAGGATTACAGGAGATTATTACATACAGTATTTTGGATGCCTTCTGTATTGTTTTACAATGTAGAAAGAATATTTTTTTTTAAATATGGAAAGATCATGGCATTAGAAGGTGTGTCAAAACTTTTGACTGGTTGTGTATATTAGGATTAATACTGGTCTGAAATCCTGGCTCACTATTAGATCAGATTTTACATATTTTCTGATGCAATACACTTATTTTAGGCCATTTTCCAATTGTCACAAAGGCTGTTATGTTGACTGACAGGACACAGATGGCAAACACTGAAGCTTGCAGCAGAAGCTTGTAGGAAGCCAGCATGGCCACCAAATGGATATTAGTATTAGAGCAATTATATAATAATAGTTTCAAATGATAGTATCAGTCATAGGATTGGTGCATCACAGATAATAATGATATTCTATACAAGGCTATATCACATATTGTGATTTTCAGCACATACTTGTACATAAACTCAAACTCAGACACTGATGTAATTTTGATAGAGTTCAAGCTTTTTTGATAGAATTTACTGAAAGGAAAGGTTTAAAACAAATCAGTTGTTGGCTGAAAATGTGCTACAGAGAGCAAGCTTTGCCAGAGGCAGTGGAGTCACCTGGCGCAAGACAGATGCTGTGCCTTTTAGTTGGTGGAATGTAATATAATATATCTGTAGGGACAAGCCTGCATAAGCATATACTGACTCCAGTGGTGTACTGAAAAACACAGAAATCATTTCTCATTTCCATAATAGTAATTTAATGCGAAAGTGTTAGCGTGGTTCAGCTGGTGCAGGCAGCAGGACCTGAGTGGGAGCTGGTAATGAAGGTAATGAAAATGACTGCGGGCAAGGGACAGGTTTGTGCAATGGATGAACAGCTATCATTCTTTAAATAGCAAAAGTATCCCATTCTTACCGATTATCCAATCAGACTAAGGGATTTACTGTTTAATCTAATGTATTTAAAGCTTTGGAGGGTTATTTGAGGTAAAAGGAATAAAATAATTGGAGGTGGTTTTACTTACGGAACCTAAATCTGTCCCCAGGACTTAAAGATTATTCATGTTACCAATGGGTGAAAGTTAAAATGTAAAATTTAATTTGTGTTGCATGTTGTCTATTATTAATATTTTTAATGTTTAACCAATATATTACATAATGCTCTGTGTTTGGAAATTCACAAAACATACTTTTGTTAAAAGATGTACAGTATTACAGAAAATCAAGTGACATAAGCGAGGTTTCTAATGGCGTTCTAATCCTAGCCTAAGAAATTCTTGGCATGGCATCTGATGTTATCATTTTCTTTTTCCAAAAGTGCAGAACATGAAAAAAAAATTGACTAACTTGGTTATTCTTTGATCAAAAAACAAAACAAAACATAGTTTTCATCATGACTTTCCTGTTGCAGTTGTTTTACAGTATTTATGATTGTATTTCCATAGTACCTGCAAAATGCAAATGTACCAGAGCTAAAAGATGGCTAATATTATTTTTAAAAAATCAATAGACAATCTCAATAAAATAGTCTTTATTTGTTTTGCATGTTCCCCCAAACCAGTAATTCCACTTAAACTTAAACTTGCACTTAATGCATTCCAGTATTAAGGACATAAACCAATTGGCTCTGCATGTTTGTAGGCTATACTGTATAATGACGTGCATTAGAGTAGATTATTATATTATGAGGTAGAATGAAATTTTCATAGGCATTGCCCTTAAACTGGCAGTCAATACGGTATGGTGTGATGTAACCCGAAGGTAGCCTGTAGGTAGATAGAATTTACTGCAGACTAGCTGTCTGGTTGGGCTTAACTCAGGAAATCAGCATCCGTAAGAAGGACCCGGCACAGGTACTGAGTCGCTGCCATAGGACCACTTGACCCGCCACGCACCCAGCCCACCGTCCAGTGCTGTGCATAGAGGCGGCCTCCCCTTGTCCTGTGGCCCCTGTGCCTACCAGAGCCCGGTGGTAGGGCAGCCGCAGCATTGGGGCCAACTATCTACAGTATCTAACTGAAATAAATAGTCAAGTTCACTATATTGATCTGTCCTGAAGGAGGATAGCTCAACTTTTCGAGCAGGTAGCTCCAGATATACAGCATCACAAATTTAGTTTTGTTTCAGCTAATGGTTATACTAGATTTGAACCACTAAACATTAGAAACTTAGGCCGCACACATACCTGTATGTTAGGATAACCATTTATTGGTCTAGAGCACTCAGGTGTGTTAGCACAATGCCAAGAGATAAAGACATAAGCAATGGTCTTAGAGAAGCAAAAGTTGCTGCACATCAATCTGGAAAGGGTTATAAAACCATTTCCAAACAACTTGGAGTTCAACATTCTACAGTGTTTAAAGCCTTGAGCAGGGCAAGCCATAAAACCAACAGCAGGCTATGAAGGTTAAATATGGCCTTTTATTTAACAAAATAAGAGTTGGGGAGAAGGGCCAGGAAAGTGAGAGATAGGGAGAGGGGTGCAGGTTCATGACTTCTGGGGTGTGGCAGTGGTTGTCCCGAGCTGAGTGTTGATGTTGAGAATGCTGAGGATGCGGTTGAGGCTTTTTGTTGGCCCTTCCTTGGCGGTGTGCCCCATGGAGAAGAGTTTCCACAGCCATCAGTCTCTCAATGTGTAGAGTCAGAATAGTCATGAATTAAAGACCCAAGACCTACTTCTCACTGGACTGATGCTTGGCTGTCCTTTTATAGGCAGCCAGTGACAGCATGATGGAAACCGGATATTTGCTGTCGACCCTGGTTAGTTGAGGTGCCCTGTCCCTTTTAAAAGAGCAGTGGAGCTGGTCGTGGTGCTGAAGCACTTTCCTAGCCTCATTTTCTCAGAGCATGAAGCATGAACATGGCAAGAGATGCTGGCTGTAGGGACCACCATCACAAGTAAGATAGTTGCCCACTTCCTAGGAGTAAACATCTCAGCACTTTCACCCCAAGATGAGACTATGCAGTGCTTAGAGAAAATCTAAGAGCTCAGACATCAAAGAGCGCAGCCATCTCAGACCTTACATGCCTCACTGAGTATGTTAAATGTTCATGTGCATGACAGCACAATTAGAATAAGTACAGTTGCTTGAAAGGGATCCCAGGAAAAACCTCTGATCACATTGAGTTGTTCTGCCTTATGCCCAGTACTATGTTTGGTCAAAACAGCAATTCAGGGGAAACACCTCATACCCACTGTCAAGAGGCAGTGGAGAGGTGATGATTTGTTTTTTTTTTCTTTGCAGCTACAGGACATGGGCACCTTGCAGTTATTAAGTGGACCATGAACTCCCCTGTATACCATAGTATTCTAGAGGCAAATGTGGAGCTGTGTGTGTTCAATAGCTAAAACCTCGAAATTCTGTCATGCAACAGGACAATGATCCAAAGCAAACCAGTAAATCTATCCTGCTCAAAAAAATTTATTGAACACTTAGTTCCAGTTTGACTTGAACGCCCCTCATATGTGTATGTAAGGTTCAAGTCAAACCAGGACTAAGTGTTCCCTTAATTTTTTTGTGCAGTATACATCAGAATGGATGAAAAATATAAGAATCAGGGTTTTGGAATGGCCCAGTCAAAGTCCAGAGCTCAAACCAATTGAAATGCTGTGGCAGGACCTTGTAAGAGCTGTGCATACATGAATACTAAAAACCTCAATGAACTAAAGCAATGGTGATAAAAGAATGTGATAAAAGTTAGATGTTGTTGTTCATCTGAGGTTGTATTTGCCTAATGCTAAGACCCGCAATGATCTGATGATTTTTATTATGTTTTTACAAAAAAAGACATTTAATTAAATGAGCAGGAAGATGACTGTATATTACCTGTATTAATTTACAATTTTTCTAAAGCTGTAGCTGAATATTGAGGACATTCAATATAACATCAACCCAAAAAGCAAATGCGCTGCATGAGACACCTCTAGATATATAACGATGTAGCTTTAGATAATTTCTAGTCAGGTTCCTGTCAAGTTTTAGAAAGTAAGAATGTTATATTTTCCATTTTAGTAAATTCTCCATAAAGATATCTTTTTTCTTCTGAAGCATCACTTGTCTAGTGCCTACGTGTTCTATTCTCCTCAGTTGTACAATGTTGATTTAGAAGCTTATGGCTGTTATTGGTACAGGATGAGAAAATGGAAGGAATGCTGTAACAGGATTGAGAAAATGCAGACATCATTTTCAGAAGTGAAATTGGGTATTGCCTCAGGCACTTACTCTACAAGGACAGTTATCATAGGTAGTATTAAGGATGGGTGAGCATCAACCACACACACACACAAACACATGCATACACACCAAGATGCCTCAGAGCACAGCATGAATAACGCCTATATTGCTTTACTGTTGATTGTAAGCGTGAGGTCTGGGATCTAAATGCTAATGAAATAAATGAATCTCTTTATATAGCCTGAGCTGAACAAGCAAACATGTCTAAACATTTCAAATGATGCTCAGGGGAAATCAATATGGAGCTCTGGTGAACACTTTAACCATATTAACCATTATTGGTATTTTAGTGTAAGTCTATCTTTGTTTTGTAATCTTTTAATGTAGCCATCATGTCCAGTCTTTTAAAGATCAGAATACATGAATAAAAATATAAATTTTTGACAACCACATCAGATGGTGTGCTAAGAAGTGTCTAAAAAGGGAATATATTGGTACTGTACTTTGTGGAACCAAGGGCAAAATCACTCACCACCTTTCCTCATTAAGTCAAGCCAGGATGTTTGACTGTGCAGAATAACAGAAAATAGTTATATTCTCCTCATGCTTAGTGGATTTCATTTGGGTACTCTGATTTCCTGCCACATTCCAAAGACATGCAGAGCAGTCCAACTGGCATGTCCAAATTGCCCATAGGGTGTGAGTGACTGCGGGAGTGTGATTGTGGACCCTGCAATGGACTGAAACCCTGTCTCACTTTTGTGACTCAAGTCCCCTAGAATAAGCTCCAGGCCCCATCTACAGGATACGCGATATAGAGAATATAGAGTGTGAGATAGTTATGAGAGTGAAAGCTACCTTTATTTCTCTCCATGTTGCACTTCTGTACTTGCCAGTGTTTCCCTAGTGTTTGGATAACAACAAAGGAGAAATAATTATCATGGCTCTGAGAAAATGAATTGCCAAAACGTGTGGAAATGGCTTGGAGTGAGGTCAGGAGTTTATGGGGATGCGGCATGAGCTCCCAGCTGAGTTCTTGTAATGTGCATGTGGTTGTGTGTACAGTTCCCACAGACAGATGTACTTCTTCTGCAAGTTAGCAATTTTTTTAAGGATCAGGCATTTGTCTCACTGAATGTTCAAAGGGTTTACTCAGTGGGATCTGGGCCACCTCGGCCAGGATAATCATTCATGGATATATATAAGCTTGTTTAAAACGTGTGCACCATTTCAAATGTTTAACTGCAGCTCAGAGTCTCATCACTGTGCTCAAAAGTCTTCTTTAAATGCCAATCTTGATTTACAAGTAATTTCATCAGAAAGTCCTGGCGTGACTTGAATGTCCCTTGTGGAATAGTATAAAGAAGAAGGTTAAGACTGACTTATTTCCAGCTCAGACTGTAGATGAATGTAATTTATCAGTCACAAGTCATGTCAGGATTAGTCCACTAGATTTTGTGTTCATGAACTGATATAGTACAACTATACTCAGCAAAAAAATAAACGTCCTCTGACTTTAAACTGTTTTTACTTTCAGTAAACTTAATGTGTAAATATTTGTATGAACACTAAAAGAGTCAACACCATAAGACATAA
>JAQMYG010000021.1:9123831-9135592 GCA_030014215.1 Clariallabes teugelsi
TCACTGGCTCCAGGGCGCCAGGGAGCCATTCATCATCTGGACGGACCACCAAAACCTCATCACCATCAGAAGTTTAAAACAGCTTAATCCCCGACAGGCGCGATGGGCATTGTTCTTCGAACACTATAACTTCCACCTCTCATACCGCCCGGGGTCGAAGAACACCAAGGCCGATGCTCTCTCACGATAACTCGAGATGGAGTCACCCCGGGCGGACCCCGCACCTGTCCTACCCTCTTCCAGGATCATCGCACCCCTTCAACTGGATCTGGAAACGAGGGTCCGCCAGGCGCAGACCTCAGAGACCGAACCGGCAGGTGTGCTGCTTTGTTAAAATATATATACAAACAACATTAAATTAAATTGATTGAATTCCCTGATTAAACACTGATTGATGCGTTTAGTATAAGCTCCATGTATAATCACAGCCCTTCAATTTGTCACTGTGAATAAATCACAAATAACTTTTCTGCCCTAAGTGTGGTTAATACAAATCAAATACAATATGACCTCATGTTCCAAGCATACTGTGTGTGCGGATAAAATATGCCTTTTCATATTAAGCTCATGTAATATTTTAAACTATTAAAAAAATGTGATTTGTAACAGTAAATTAAGTTTTAAGACAAGTTATAGCTATTAACTTAGCCAAGTCATCTTCAACAATTTAGACTTGTAAGTCAAATAAGACTTAATTTAATTTTATGAAATTTGATTGAATTTGTGCTGCTGTAATTGCTAAACTGTTCTGTGACCAAAATCCACACACACACACACCCTGTCAGTATTAGCAGTACTGTACATGTGCAAATTACATCTTTAATTGGGAAGATGTTGGCACACTGTCCTTTTGGATCACTATTATAGCATTATAGCTTTGGTGACATCACAAAGTGGGTCATTTCATTAATCACACACAGTAAGTTGCATTAAACATTTGTTCATCATACTGTAGGATGATTGTGATGATTGTGTTTATTATCACTATAAGATGACTCGATTCATCCCCACATGATATACAGCAGTAAGTTAAAAGTGTTTAAGTGTTGATGTTTTCCCAGTTATCAAACAAGCTACTGTGACTATGATTGTTAACCATAGTAATAATTATAGCCATAGTAATAACCATAATTAACACTATGGAAGGTAAAAATGATACTTGAATATCAATATCATAAAAAGAATATTTTGATAGGAAAAAAGACACTCAAGGGAAACATTATAGGATAGATTTGTATAATAATAATAATAATAATAATAATAATAATAATAATAATAACAACAATAATACCACCAATAATAATAATAATAATAATAATAATTATTATTATTATTATTGTTATTGTATAATATATACAGTGTATATAATTCTTGGGTTAAAATTTTTTTGCCCCTTACTGATTTCTTTCTTTTTTTCTTTTTTTCTTTTATTTATTATTAACGGAAAACAAAATCCAAAACTACATAGCCTTGTGTGAAAAAGTGTTTTCCCCTTAAACCTAATAACTGGTTGGGCCACCCTTAGCTGGGTTTTCTCTTAATAATAAAATCCTTCATTTAAAAACTGCATGATGTGTTTACTTATGTTATCTTTGACTAATATGTAAAGTTGTTTGATGATCTGAACATTAAAGTGTGACAAACATGCAAAAAAAAAAAAAAAAGAAATCAGTAAGGGGCAAACACTTTTTCACCCTACTGTATATTGTGTATATTGTATACATATTTATAAAATGTAGTTGGATTTAAAATGTAACTATGGATGTTAACCATAGTAATAATTATAACCATAGTAAAAACCATAATTAAAATTATGGAAGATAAAAAGAAGTAAACTGATACTGATACATTTTACATTTATTTTCAGATAAAGAAAGACACTCATTATAGCATGGATTTGTAGTCGTAGTAGTAGTAGTAGTAATAATAATAATAATAATAATAATATAATATAATATGAGATTGTGTAAATTGTATACATATTTATAAAATGTAATCAGTTGTCACTTTAAGACACAAAGATCAGCTCTTCTGGAACATATGCAAAACCGATCAAGCACCACGATGAAATTTGCTCTCATGAGGAGTTCATTTAGTTACCAGCCTCAGAAATCACTGATTAACAATCAGCACTTCAGATTAGAGCCATTATAAAGGATTTATAGATCATATGTAGCAGAAACATCTCAATATCAACTGTTCAAAAGAGATTATTGCATACTAGTGTTAGTACCCATCATAGACAGGTATAAAGTTTTTGGAACTTTTAATCTGGGATATTATTTCAGGTTGAAGCCCACGACCATGTCTGCCTGTCTTTCTGTATGACAGAACTCTCCACCTAACATATTAATACAAAGAAATAAAATCTTATAAGGTTGAATATCCTATGCCTTGTTTGTGCTAAATTGTACTTTTTTAGCCAAATACACATTACACATTAGTGGCGCTTCACATTACTTCTTTAATTAGCACCAGATTTGCACACTTTGTGAGGGGCATTATGGGCGTTTATAGCCACTCCCACCTTGCTTTTTGTCTCAAAAACTGCTCATAACAACCCTTCTACTCAACATTTTAATTGAATTCATGGTGCAGATTTAACTTCAGGCAAATATCCAAGGACTGGAAAGGTTACTTAAATTCTTTCGAGCCAATTGTGTGTGATGCTGTAACAAAATTGACTGGACAGACATTCAGATATACAGACAAACAGACAGAAATTGTTCTGAGACAACTCCAATGTATGAAACATGTATGAAAAGCTTTTGTTTGCATATTCATGTCAAACAAATTTTAAGAAAATGTAATTAACTCTCAATTTAAAGGCAATTCTCAGAGTCAAACCAGGACATTTGACAACAGTTCTAAGAGTAAAAGCTCCCTTTATTTCTCTATATAATCCCCTGCTACACTAATGCACATATCCCAGAGTTTCACTAATGCTTGGATACCATCAAGGTAGAAAGATTTTTCAAGACACCGGGGCCATGATTAGACTGCATGCTTCATGTCTGAAAAGCTGGCCTCCCAGGAACTCCTTTAATGTCCTACACATGTGGAAATGGCTTGGAGTGAGATCAGGCCGAGTTCCTGTATTGTGAAAGTGGTGTTGGTGAATGATTGTGTGTACAGATGTGTCTCTTCCAGATGCTGGCATCAAGGACGAGAGATTCCACTCACTCAATGTTCACGTGAATGACTTGAACATGACTTGGCTCTAAGCCACCTCAGCTGGGATCGTCATTCATGGAGGTTTGGTCTTTCTTGAAACATTTGCAGCATTCAGATATTTTACTGTGGTTTTAAGGGTTAGCATTAATAATCTGAAAAAGATTGGTTTAATTTATTTTATGTAACATTGCTCACTTTAAAAAATAAATAAATTAAAAATAATTGAAATTAAATGGTTTTAGTGTGTAAAAAAAGAAACAACATTGCACAAGTGTGTGAAGCATACATACCTTATAATGCTCTTATACAGTATTTGGAAGCAATGCTAATGCTACTGTACGGGGGTAAGTGCTCTCACTTGACAAAAGACTGAACGTACTTGTGCAATAACGGCTTGAACATCAGTTCAACCAAGGGTGTGTAACATAATCACTTCACACTGTTGGCAAATTGTAGAGGAAAGCATTTTTAATCACAGTGAAGGCAAAAGGGTTACTTCCTGTGACACATTCTCTATTACCGCAGATGAGTTCTTAAGGTCAAAATGCCATGGTCTTGCATTGTGGTCTGTGTCTATATGATGTAGTGACTTCAGGGATCTTTGAGCAGATGGTTGTTGCACCGAGCAGGAAAATGTCAGGACAAATTGTCAGCCCCAAAGGTAATTATCTCCTTCTCTCCCCGAGCCTCCATGTTCGGTTACATCAGCCTACACAACTGGCCTAATTGGTATGAGTTGCAGTGGGAAGGAGGAAACAAAAATGACCTCTATACTTAATTCGGTATTAAACCTGAAGCCTTCTGTGCTGCGGTGTTAGCATAAACAGAGAAACTTTCGGTTTTCAGAGCCTGATTAAAACTTACAAGTTGTTTGTGGGCTTTTGGAGTAAGACAAGCAAAAAATTATATGACCTCTAACAAGCATAAATATTGTTTAACTTGTGGAATGTTTATTTTAGAAAGTGAGCATTCTCCCCAAGGGGCTCTTGGTGTGTCTTTTTTAGCTTTGTGGCTTGTCAAAAGTACCAAAACATATTAGCCTATGAGTAATAACAGCACCATTAGATATACAACCTTGAGCCGAACACCCCCCCCCCCCCCCCACCATAGAAAAAAATAAAGAAAAAAATAACTAAAGCTTGAGTTTAACGTGCGAGAATGCATGGTCGTCTTGGAAAACCCTTCACATGACCGAACTTGAACAAATTAGGTATTTATTTTTAATTTTATCTTTTTTTATGAACCTCATCTACAGTATCTAAGTCCACCTGAGACATTTAAACCCAAGTCCTATATCCCTTGCTTTACTCTTCACAGTTCAGATTGCTAAATTTTTTGCTATGAATTGTTTTTAATAAACACCATTAAGAAATTTTAATCACTGCCCGCTGTCTTCATAATTATGTGTAAGCACTCGTGTATTTTGATGAGAATGTGCAGTATTTTGACGCTAAGCAAAATCAAACCGATACCTAATTAGACTAATGTTCATTTCATTATGGTGTGTGCAGGTCTTTTTTTCCTTAGGCTTTGTCCAACATTATTAGAAAAGTACACTTTAACAAAGAATTTAGAGACTTTTAATTAGAATTTACTGGTGTTTGTTAAACTGGAATGATCTTTGTAGGCAGCTAGTCAAAGCAAGATTATGAAATAGGATTTTTGTTTATCTAGTTAGCTATCTGGTCTTCCTTGAATGAAATGGATTGTCACATTTAAATTGCTTACTTAATTGAGATTATCAAACATAAATTGCATACTCATAAGCGTGTTTAAAAAAATGTACACCACCATGTGTAAAATTTTGCAGTGAACTAGAATTTTCACGTTTTACCATGAAGTACGTGGAATGAAGGTGTGAGATCGTGTTTATATTGGCCAAATACATCTGTAAAAAGCTCATTAAAATATGTTCATTAACAATCATTTTTGCATGATGTGTGCACAAACAGACTTCAATTTCAATAAACATATTAATGTGTTCTATTACTCATCTTACAACCCCCCCCCCCCCCCAACTTAATATCTTTAATGTGCAGACAGGCCAAATTTCAAGTTTTATTATATGTATAGATTTCACAAAGATAACCTGAGTAAATACAAAATGTATTTTTTCCCCCTGATTTTTCATCGCATATCCAATTCCCACCCATCATTGGCGATCCCTCAATAAGGATATTAGTTCTGTCAGGGAGGGCTGAAGACTCTCACAGTTTTCTCTGAACCACATGACGCCTGCCAGGCACATCTTTTCAAACTCACGCACGATTGGGGGCGGTGTAACACACTTGGAGGACAGCGCTATACACTCCTTCCACTTGAGTGAGCACACGAATGCCCATGCCTCTGTTTGGCTGTAGATCCGTGATTGATGTGCGAGCACAAAGTACCACTCATCCCTCCCCTCAGAGAAAGCTTGACCAATCAGCTCGCTTTAGGCCTCCGGCTGCGAGAGGTTACAGCATCACCCAAAATGCAGTTTTTAAATGATGTCCAAACCTACCTGGCTCTCTGTGAAAAAGGTAACTGGTTGTGCCACCCT
The DNA here is from genome assembly GCA_030014215.1 of Clariallabes teugelsi. Classification (NCBI taxonomy): domain Eukaryota; kingdom Metazoa; phylum Chordata; class Actinopteri; order Siluriformes; family Clariidae; genus Clariallabes; species Clariallabes teugelsi. The sequence continues at coordinate 9,129,548 of JAQMYG010000021.1, forward strand.
TAGCAGCAAAACCTTTACCACCCTTGGCAGCAACCATCACCATCATGTTAGTCTGTTGATATGATTTTCGTTTTAAGAAATGCTGAGTAACATGATGCACACTTTCCAAAAAGTTAAACTTTTATCTTACCAGTCCACATGGACACTGACCTTAACTGGGGTAAGTGAGGCCTGCAGGTCTTTTAGATGTTGTCCTGGATTCTTTCATGAGCACCTGGATGTGTCATCATTGTGCTCTCTGTTTGTGGATAATGCCTCTCACTATAGTTTGCTGGAGTTCCAAAGACTTAGAAATGGCTTTGTCAGACACATAGTCTATTTAAGTGATTACTTGATTCAATGGGTCTGGCAGTAATCAGGTGTGGGTGTGGTAAATGAATTTTAACTCAGCTTTGAAACAAGCACAGTTCATTCATGATTTAGCAAGGTGGGTATGTTTGTACAGCTTTTTTCCTTATTAAATGAAATTGTCATTTTAAAAAAATGCATTTTTGTATTTACTCTGGTTATCTTTGTGTATAATTATCATTTGTCATTTTAGTGTGAAAAATATGCAACAAATGAAAATCTAGAAAGGGTCAAATACTTTTTCAAAGCACTGTGTGCAGGCTTGTGTGTGCGTCTATCTCTTAATTTGATCTCTTAATATCTCTTAATCCGGGATTAATAAAAATATGAAAGCTGATACATCTTCTATCAATTTTGTGGGACCAAATTAAACTTTGAGATAGACTGGCATTAACTTTTTATACACAGTCTCAGAAATAGAGGTACCAGACAGCACTGTTCACTGTCTCTGGTATGTGACCATTAAGGTGACATATTTATAACTTTAGTAGGCTATGGATCAGAGAAGCTACTTGCAGGGAAAGGCTTTAAAAGTACATCAGTGGTCCTTAAGATCCAATTGTGTACCTTCAATTACTTTCAAAGGTGTCGAGAACATTACCTTTACAATGAATGAGAAGAAAAAGTACAGTCCTGTACCTTTTATTTCTGTGAGTATACGCAAATAATGCACTTAACCCGAAATTACTGTATTCCACTTTCTTTGGGGTTGAGTTCTGACCTTTCTGCATTTCATAGGCATGACTTCAGTACAGAACGGAAGCACTCATGAGGGGTAATAAATCTCTCTCGTCCTTGCTGATGTAGGCTCTGCTGTTATGGCATGGCTTCGCCTTTTTACAAATTCTGTTATTGAGCCTCTATTACAAATGGACTTTGCGCTAACAGATAGTTTAGGGTCACTGGCAGCAGACTTTATTTTCCTCCATTTTAAGTGGATAGCAGCCACTGAATCAACGCGGAATCAATAAGCACTTCAAGCAGCGGGTGAATGATACTACAGTGCAGAGAGAGATACTGCCGGACGGCTGCGTTCTATCTAGCAGAAATAGGATCTCCATAAGTGTTTTCAGCTGAGATGAACAGAAGCGAGGGTAAATTGGAACTATACTTCTTTCTGACATGATTATTAGTCTTCTGTTATGCAGATGATCTTGTGAAAACACAAAATATGATTGCTATAAATTTAAACAAAAAAAAAAGTAAATGAACATAAGGGGAAAAAATACACAGTCACAGAAGGAATAAAACTGGACTTGCACACAATTCTTTTTTTTTTTTCCTTTTTTTTTTTTTAATCGTCCACTGTTTAAGCAAATGAATTAAACAACATTGGGAAAACCGAAATAAAAATGACAAGTTCAAAAGTGGTTTGATTCTTGATCCTATTAATGAATCGTGTTAAACCTCCCCCCCTTCCTCCAAATACAGAGTCATTTATTAGGAAAGACAGGACATAAATGTCGAACAGAACCCTATGGTGCCGATCAGTCTGTGAAACAAGAGAAGGGGGGTAGTTTTTTTTTTTTTTATCTCTATAAAAAGGATGGTGCAGAAATATTTTTTTTTTCAAATTTCCAAATGTGTGAAAGAGAATCCTTTCCAGAGTAAAATCAATACATTTCAGAAACAGTTTGTTAAAAATTCTCCCATATACTCTCCGAGCCCCATTTTCATTCACTGAAAGTGTCCATGTGAAAATATAGAAGTCTTTTTTTTTTTATTTTTTTTTAATGGTCTATTCTCGTAAACAAATGTATAATCCTTTTATAGATTCTCCTTTTGGTAAATCTCATTCCATTTCTCTGTGTGTGTGTTCTTTTTTTCACACTTCAGTCTGGAAGTCTCCTTCAGACGTGTCTGGAGTGTTTGCTGGGGAAGCATCCCAAGCTTTACTGTGCAGCTCCACTCGATCCAATTTTTGTCCCCCAGAGCCGGATGATGGCTCAGTTGTCATTGTCTTAAAGCTGTCCCAGGATTGCTTCTCATCTGCTGTGGCCTTGTCCTGTGTGTGAACATACACACATATATTGATGATTGAAAGGTCATTCATTAGAAAAGACATTCCTCATCACAGCTGTATATAGATATTGTCTTGTCTTTTGCAGTATTAGCAGTTTTACCAGATCTCAACAAAATTTCTAATATAGTGGCAATTTGAAAAAAAAAATGTAACTAATAACTTATAATTAAAATGGAATGTTTGAGCTTCAGAAAGGAGATTCATTCCTTCATCTTTAGGTATAAAACAAGTTCAACAGATGCTCATAATTGTACTGTATCTAATGCACAAAAAGACGTTTAATCAGTACAATTTACATCATGGAACTGCAATAAAGATCTCACAACAGAAATGGTTCTTACCAATCAGCCATAACATTAAAATAAAAAAATATATATGTTCCCCATGTGCTCCTCGGTCAGCTTTTTCCCCTTGTGGTATGACTTCATGAGACCTCCCAGGATGGGCTGTGGTGTCTGGTACTGTGACATTAGTGGCAGATCCTTTGGGTGCTGTTGGATATGGGGTGGGACCTCAATGTACAGTATGGTGCTTGTTTGTTTGCATTCCATGGGTGCTTGGGTTGAGATCTGTGGAATCAACCTTGAACTATTTGCCTGCTAAGCCACTACATAGGAGGCTGTGATGCACTGGGTGTTCTGAGAACTGTCTTTTGTGGCCGGCATAGTGGCATAGCAATTTGTGCTACATTGGCTTTTCTGTGGGATTAGAGTAGAAGGGTTGGCCTTTGTTCTGCACAGTCATAGTTAAGACTTGGTTGCCCATAATCCAGTCACCGGTTTACTAGTATATAATTGATAATCGATGTTATTTTTTTTACCTAACGGTAGTGTTAGCGTTGTGGCCGATCGATGTACAATGTCTGCACTTAAACATCAAACTGGACTAAACTTTGGATACAAGGAACTGTCCATACCTACAAGTTCCTAAAATAAATCAATAACCTGAATGTGAAAGAACCTTGGACAAACCAATCACAGTAATTTCCAAATATACAATTTAAAAAAAATTACAGTAGCGTAATATAGTGTCATTTAATTCATTTTACTTGTCTAATTTGTTTAGTGATTGTTATTTCAAGATTTTGTTTATAGAATTTTTTTTTTTTTTACAGAAACATAACTTAGTGTAGCTATAATCATGCTTGTAAAACTTTAATTAAATTTAACTTCAGTTAAATCATACCTGTTCAATCTTGAAACATAAAACACTTTGCATTACTACAGTTCTTTTTTTTTTTTCTTTTGTAAAGTTGGCCTTGAACATCTTTATAGGAACATAGCATACTTCAATTACTGTCTTTTTATTTTCCACAGCAACAGACAAAAGTACATCTAACCTTAGCAAATGCCATTTTTCCTGCTTACATTTATTAGAGCTTTCAGTGCTGATTGCTTTTTTTTTTTTTTTGGACCACTAGCACAACGCCTCCATAAGTTATGGCATGTTTTGAGTAAATTATATGTACATGAGGTTAAATCAGTACATTGTGTATGCATATGACTTGTAAATAAGTGACTAGTGGGGTAGCTTGCAGGTTAAATCATCACTTATTTTGATGTTGTATGACACTTCCATGAATCAGACACAGATTTGTTCATTTAACATTCTAAAGCTGCACTCGTTTTGACACTGACATTAAATTTAAATCAAAATACAGATAATGATACTTGGAAGGCTAAAGATATACAGGCGCACAAAGTGGTAAGTGGCATTGTGGCACATTGTGTTATACTGCTAACTCATCCTTATACAGTACTTTCAAGGCTTTTCCATATAATGAAAATAGGATGTAACACACTTTACCATTTGTACATATTCAAGTTGGATACCTATCCAAAACAGGTTAGACAGGTACTGAAGATACAACAAATACTTTATCTATCACAGACCCATAACCTACTACTGTAGTGAGAGCATTTATCTGTTAGCATTGTGTTACAAATCATCTTGTACGTATAGGCAGATAAAATTCGGGATTTTTGCAAAACGTTTGACAAAAGTCTAATCGATCATCGATCAATGGCATCAGATACAAATCACTGCCAACATTACATCAGGTTAACATAGTGGTATTGAGCATATTTTAAAACAGAATACAGACACACATGAATGAACACCTGCTATACCATGAGTGGTATACCACAGGGTTTCATTCTCTGCCCAATTTACTTCCTCCCATTTGCCTTAAAAATGCTCTTTATTAAAGTCTTTGATGATTATCCCATACTTTGAGCTTTTCATACCTCCATTCCTTGCTGACTGCATGTGCAACACACCTTTGTATGTTCTATGGAGAGTAGTGCTATGGTTTAGTGTTATCTATTTTGTAAAAAGAGGACTGTGAAAAGAACTGGAGAAATCACAACATAAATATATTTGCACACACAAAATGACAACAACAAAAAAGACACAAATACAGACTACAAGAGAGCCAAAAAAAGAGTTTTCTTTCCTTCTACATTTTTCTGCAGTCCCCTGACTTCTGCAATGTGCTACTGTCTGACCACAAGAGGGTGACAGCAACCTTATTGCCATTTCTCTAATGTACTGTAAAACAATGACAGTTGGCAAAATGAATACAAACGCTATGGTCCTGGAGACAATTTGCATATTAAATGCTGGAGAAGAAATGTGTAATGCGGAAGAGCCGCTAACATTGGAGTGGAACCAAACTTCATTCCCGGAAACATTCTAATGTGATTATGCTGCTTGTGAAAGTCACCCCCTCCTCCCTCTCTCTCCCTCACACTCTCTCTTTCCCTCTGTCTGTATGAGCTGTACAATGATTCCCAAGTATACTCCGTATCTTTTCCCACCCAACTCTACCTGTCAGCTCTTTTACCACTTACGTACACTCTGCAAGCTCTTTTCACCAACGGTGGATAAAATGATCCATCGCAGCCCCTTCCCTAGCAGGAAAAAGGCGGGAAGAGAAAGAAAAGTTGGGGAATCACAGTAATGGACATGGTTCCTTTTTACCTTGATGGAGGGCTGTGTAGTCTTGGAGGATTTGTGAACTCTATCTATCAATTTCTCTGTTTCCCTCACTGAAAAATGACAGTATTCCTACAGTATAAAAGCAAGATTCCATATAAATTGTGTCGAATCTACAACTCCCCTAGTGTGAAGATTGCATTGAATGGAGTAAAGGCAAATAGCCTACCTAAATCGGTTTGTGTTTTGTTTGGCCCTGATGCAAGAGCAGCTGTTAATAAACTATCAGCATTTTCTTTTTTCATTAACACCTTGTAGTACAGGATAAAAAGACCCACTATTATAGAAAATAGGACACTTATAATAAGATATGAAAGATTAAATAGATGTTTTTTTCTTACTCTTAAACATTATTCCATTATTTATGTAGGCCCAAAAAGGTTTAAAAACATAAATAACAAAAATGTGTGAAAGAATATCCGACATCAATCCGACCTCAATTTTTATTAGGTTCGTAACTATATTGCCAAAAGTATCCACTCACCTTAACATGCATATCTTCTTTTACTTTGTCTTTCAGCTATTTCCTTTCAGGGGTCGCCACAGCGAATCATTTGCCTCCATCTAACCCTATCCTCTGCTTCCTCTTCTCTCACCCCGACTAACTTCATGTCCTCTCACACTGCATCCATAAATCTCCTCTTTGGTCTTCCTCTAGACCTCCTGCCTGGCAGTTC
>JAQMYG010000021.1:9137207-9148013 GCA_030014215.1 Clariallabes teugelsi
GTTTACTACATTGTAACATTTTTCTGACTGGTGCGGACTAAAGCAATCGAACTATACAGTAGGTGTGAAAGCACCCTGAAGCTATGTAGTAAAGGCGGTTCTTGCGCGTACTAGGAAATAATTCTGACGCTGTCACTGCATTACAGAATTGCAGTAGTGTTGTGATATACGTACAAAAAGCTCTTGTACAAACCAGGTTTTGTATTTTTAAGTGGCTTTCATGATGAATTGCAAAAAAAATTATTGATTTGCAAATATTACATTTAGGAAGATATTTTAAACATTTGGTTTAACTGCATATTCTGTAGTAATGATTCAATTGGTATAACTTTTAATCAATATGGAACCCCTAAAGGGACATGGATGAGGGGGAAAAATCCATTGAAAAAAAAAAATTTGGAGGAAAAAAAAACTAAGGCAGGAAAAAAAAAAACAGAACATGGGATGCAAGGGGATAAAAACGGGACATAGGAGGAAAAAAACCTGAGACCACGTGACTCATACAGTACTTCCGGCTCCCAAATACGGAAAGGGCAAGCTTCGAGTACAAACTAAATGTCTTTATATTTTAGGCCAAGCTGAAAGTAAAACTCAGCTACTCAGAATTCTACTAATTCTCTCCATGCCCGTTTAACAACGCATGTGTAACTGTAATCCAAGTTTTATCTTTCCCGTTTGCTTCTTCCTTTATTTTTTATTGGTTGGCGGACAGCTTTTAGGTGCATTACTGACATTTACTGGACTGGATCGGTAACACTCCCCTTCCCGGTCATGGATCAAGTTTCTCATTACTGCCCCTTGCTTAAATAAATTGGTAACACAGAGTTAAGTTTTGCGAGATCTCGCAAAAGTTGACTCGGGTCCCCAAAATCTTTTTCCACTCATGTCCCATTTTTTTTTCTTCTTCATTAAAATTTTTTTTTTTCCAACCCATATCCAGTTTTGTCTTTGTTCTTCTTCTACTTCAGATTTTTTTTTCCCCAAAATGTTTTTTCCACCCATGTCCCATTTTTATTCCCAACCCATATCCAGTTTTGTTTTTGTTCTTCTTCAGATTTTTTTTTTTTCTAAATCTTTTTTCCACCCATGTCCCTTTAGGGGCTCTGTAGTATCTACTTGCAGCTGAAGACATGCAAAAAAAAATCGTCATTGATCAGTGGTTGCGAATGTATTCTTTAATTAATTTTCAGTATCTTCTTTATCATGGTCATGTACACACATTGAATGAAAATCCTGCCTGCAGGATTGGGATTCAACAAGCAATCATATTGTTTATATCTGTGTGTAACTGTACTTGCTATCTGGGATATCTTTCCTGGTGTACTGCACATGTGTGTGCACATTTTCTTGTGGCCCTTATAAGGTTTTAGGTTTCACCATTTGCTGAACCATGAACAAGCTGGAAATCTGCCAACAGGTTTGCTTACTTCTTGACAAGTGGTAGTGAAATGACCTAAATAAATGTAATAGGGTGAACACCCACAAGTCCAGAAAAATCACAGATTTATTTAGCCATTTTCCCTACCACTTGTCTGGAAATGAATAAACTGTCGGACAGATTTCAAGTACAGTTACAAGGAGAAAGAAACACACTACTGTGTGCAACCATCGTTCTATGACTGCAAGGCCCATTTCTTTCGGAGTTTGCTCATTTCCAGGACGTATCCCAGTAGTAAAGTCATTACCTCTTGACCGTGACCTCTTATGGATAGTCTACAGAGGGTCCCATTTATGTCAGATTTTCTAATTATATTGTAATCCCGATCCAGGGGTGATTGCATTAATGATCCCTAATATGTCTCTCCCTTGTTATAGGAAAAGATTTTAGATCTACATTAAACCTAGCTGGAATAACATGGTCACTGAACTATTTTCCAATAACAGTTGTGCACTTAACCACATAATTATGACATGATACTGTCCTAAAATAGAGCAGTGATAAATGTTGAGCTCAAACCTTGCTAAAAGACAGATTTCTTTTTTATTTTATTTTGACATACTACCAATGTGAGCCGTAAATTCTTTTAGTATTAATGCTTAAAAAAGTAATATTAAATGAATATTGAAACTAAAAGCCAATAAGGAACTTAGGAATCTTCTGAAAAGCATTGCTTTCAGCTCCTCATCAGAGTCCTGTCACTGAGCAATGACTGCTTTTCTGTATGGCATGACTGCAAAGGAAACAAAGTTCAATGCATTCAACTTAGATAAAAAATTAAATAAAATAAAAAAAAGGTCGGCTTTAATGTCTTTTAAAAAGCAATACCCTGATAGGTATTTTTCACCAAAGAGATCAAGAGCAGCTTGCTTTTTAGTATGGCATGTTTTCTGCCTGTCAGTAATAAAGAGCACAATACAGTTAGTTTTAATGGTAGGATTCATTTCCAGTCTACCATGAAAACCTTTTGATACAACAATGCCAATGTATAGAACTGTAATAAAAAAATAATAAAAAAACACAGTAGGTGTGCTTGCATAAAAACTTCTCAGATTCTTACAGATGTTAATTGCTAATGCATTGTGAAAGTTATCTATGTTAAGCTGGCGTGCGGTTGTGCACTATTAAGTGCTTCAAGAATTAAACAAACATACTGTATTAGACTAGGGCTAGTAACCATCAACATTTTTTAGAAATAGTTAAAAGGTTAAAGCTAAAAATAAGCTGATCAGCTTTTATGTAATTGGTGATGTCATTATTTTAGGTTGAAGCCCACATACATGTCTGCCTGTCTTTTCTGTACGGCAGAACTCTCTGCTTAACTTGTTAATTCAAAGAATCGCGTAAGGTTGTGTGTATTACTTCTTGTTTATGCTTGTTAAAAAAAAAGTTGTACTTTTTTTGTTGTCAGGCAAATACACACCCCGTTTTAAGTAGATTATTACATCCCGCACATTTTAGAGTATGACATTGGATATTTTTAACCTCACCGCATTAAGGGTCATTTCTGTGTCTTCCACATACTCTGTATTTATGGTAAACAATCATGTTGATTTTAAGGGCATGGCTCAACAGCATAGCATGACGCTATATTCGTCCAAAAACGTTCTGGCTACTGTGAGGTAATCTTGCACACATCAACATTATGATTTAATTTATGGTGCAGATTTAACTTCAGGCAAATACCAAAGGAGTGGCAAGGTTTCATTAAATTCTGTCGAGACAGTTTTGCGTGATGCTGTGACAAAATCAGCTGGACAGACATACAGATATATAGACGTACTGTACAAACAGAATTTCTAAGAGGAGACTGGTTTCGGGTCCTCCAATGTATGAAACGTAAAGATATAATTAAAAGAGCAAGTTCTGACCAAAGTACAGACAAAAGCTTTTATANNNNGTCCACCGTCATGGTTAACGCCTCTAATACTAAAAAAAAAACTAACAAAAAAAAAATGATGCACAGGAAGATCAGTTACCATTGTTAACTGTGATGTTTTGTGAAAATAATAGGCAATTTAACATACAGTACAGGCAATTTCTGTTCATGAGAACCATGATGCATTTTTTCAGATTTGTGGTTACGTTTTATTGTGGTTTGATGTCTTTAGTAAATTATACCTTTTAAAATGCTGCTCATGAAAAATAGAATAAAGTTTGTTCTGTGTAGCGTCTGTAATGTTTAATATACTGTACCCCTACTCACTTAAAGTCATATTTGTATATTTAGAGCAATTCCACCACAGCTTCATTCAGCATTCACTAATGGGCTTTCAGACTTACTCTTGGTGTGTGTTTGACTTTGCCATGTTCCCCCTGTTGACACTAGTTTCTGGGAAAAAGACTTGGCTAAGAATGGTGTACAGATTTCATTCAAGTTACTACTGTGCAGGTCTCCATGGAACTCGGCAAGACTCTTACAGACCTCATGACATTGATGTGTGAGCTATGCATCATTAGAGAAATAATCCCTTGTAAACTGCTACAGCAAGTCAAGTATTAAAGAAATACCTAATTTACTCTGCTGTCATTCAATTTCAGGCTTGTTATGTTTGGTGCTCTCAGCCCAAGCCCTGCAGCGATGTATAGCCCGAGGCTCCACACGCCACTTGAATAAGGAACACACATTATTACTTGTTATTTTTCCAGTTTTATCCTTCAAGGATTCCGTACATCATTATGGAAGCCCTGAACCACAAGTCTTGAAAAAGGCCTTCAAGTGTTGTCATTATTTCAACACAAAATTTCCATATTTCAATGTTATGTCATTGTTGCAACTAAATAGCTCATTATTTTGACATGTTACTTCTGGGATTGTGATTGTGCAGGTGAGATTTTTAAGGTTTTGTTTCTCTTTCTGTTCTTTTTCTTCTTCTTCTTCTTGTTTTCCTTTTCTCTTTAACTTCAATTAAGTTCTAAGACTTATTCAGTGTATATATATATTGTGTGAGATTTGAGACTAAATTATACAGTTTGTCATGTCATTTGCAATTCCTATGAATAGCTTGTAGACACGATCATCACAATACATACTATAGCGTTGGCTAAATTTATCATACTATCTATACACAAGAACAGATAAAATAATATTGCTTTCAGATCTACAGGCTTTAATCCATTTAAATTGAACTTTAGTTCTTTTTTTTTCTAGGTTTAGTTTGGTTAATCTGGTGTGACCACAGTAATCGCACCAAAAAGTGCGGACCAAATCAACCGCACGAAAACCCGTAAAAATGGGTGCTCCAAATCTGAATCATCTGGAGAACTCTGGTGCCATGCACCTGGTGAGAAAGCATACCAGACTAAAATAGGAGCAATGTACATCCCTGATGGATTATTGGAAAATATTCTCCTGGTGAACATGTCACAGTTTAGTAGGATTAATGAATGCCGTCTCTTGTATCGTGTATCTTGCAAATCTAGCGCATCAACACTTTGTGTTTCATTTTCAAACTTTCATTTTCCTAAAGTGGTAAATTCAGGCTACATCATAAACAATCATCAGGGAGACAATCAACCCACACAGATTCTCCTCGATCGTGAAATTGTCTCTCTCGTGTCAGAGAAACACGCAGTAATCCATGACACAGGATCTTTTTTCCTGCAGTTACTTTTTTTGGATCACAGCAAATATAGTTCATCTAACCAAATAAGCAAAGATGACATTCTCGCATGGTTTGAAGTGGCACATTTTGATATGCCTGGATTTTTGTCTGTGTGAAAGGAAACCAAACCAGTGGAAAAAGGCAACACGTTTTCAAACTCGAGTTATTCAGACCAGAGCAAATGATCTAAGGTGTGAAAGCACCCCGACGCTACATTGGGTGTAGGTATATGAAGACGTTTATTGCCTGACCAGGGTCAGGTAAACCTGTGCCCACTGTAGCTGACCACATCTGTTTTTAGTTGACAAGAGTGGCACCCCATGCAGTTGCTATAACAGATCATCTGCTTTAGGTTGAAATGCGCATTTCAGCTCACTATGGTTTTAAAGAGCTGATTTTTCTTTTTTGAGTAACCAAAGTCTGTCATAGTCATGGTTTTGAATCTGACAACTCTTCCTAAAATCTTTTATCAACAAGCCACTGTTTTTTTCTATACCTCTGTATAAACACAAGTAATTGTTTTACATGGAAATACCAGGGAATGAGCAGGTTCTGCAACCACCCCATAGAGATGACATTTCTCCCCCTTCGTTCTAATACTTGAAATAAATGTTAACTAAAGCTCTTGACCTATGTCTCTATGTCTGCTTCATAATTGTCTGACTGCATAATTGCATTTATTTGCAAGTGTATACATTTGCTCCTTATAAAGTTTTCAGTGCATAACATTCACTTGCATCAGATTTTATAGTTTCAGATTCAGATTTGTGAGATTACTTTGTGAGATTTAGATCATTATAAATATAGCATTAAATGTTTTGGGATCTTTATTATTTTAATATTTTTAATTATTTTCCTATTCCTATGGTTATATGTATGATCAGAAACAAGCAGAAACATCAAAGTGCTGTATTACGTGTGGCACAGAGCTGTGCAAGATGTAATAATTGCTTTGGTTTGAAGGAATAAATTATCATGAGGTTATCAAATAGTTAAGTGTGCTGCTAAGATATCTAAATCAAATCAAATCATCTAGATCATCGTGAACCTTGATATTTCCTTGGTAGCACAATAAAGGCGGAAAATTAAGTTCAACTTAAGTCCTGGGTAAAATCTACAGATATAAGAGTGCTGCAGAGATCAAACGGCATTAATGAGAAACACACAGAAGGTAAACAACGCATATAGACAGAGTAGCAGAATTCTAAAGGGAGAATTTAATTCAAGTGCTTAATCCAAGTCATCTGTTTCACACCAGCTCCAACAGTGAAAAACAATCACACATTCACGGTTTTATTTATGTGTGAATATGTAGATTTATTGGCAAGTTTTATCATTTGAGAGAAAGAAGGTCGCGCAAGAGAAAAACTGAAAATGCAGCAGAAATTCCAGAGAGGATTTCTGACCCTGTGTAGAGTGCTTAATTGACTGATAACGCTGCTGGCATTTTAAAAGCGCTGGTATTCCTGACTATTACAGTATGTAAATATGCTTGTTATTTAAACATATCAATTTTACATTTATAACAGAATTTTATAATGGATTTTGGACTCGACATGGTTTTGGATGAATTTCTATGGGAGTTACAACTAGTGTAGGTTTAAATACTAGTTTAAAAAGCTTATGCATGACTTCAAGATGCATTAATGTGAAATGGTCTTCAGTGGCAACAACTCAGTTGTTTGTGGTTCAGATAAAATAATTAACTGGCTTATTCCACTAGTTTAAAAAGCTTATGCATGACTTCAAGATGCATTAATGTGAAATGGTCTTCAGTGGCAACAACTCAGTTGTTTGTGGTTCAGATAAAATAATTAACTGGCTTATTCCAGGGTATGCACTAAGAAGAGATCTCAGGAGATGCTAAAGCTCATCCAATTTTGGACTAAAATTAATTAACACTCCCACCGTTTCAATGGATTAAACAGTCGTCACATTTCCTTTTGTGTTAGTTCACCCAAGTCTGTGTTGCACATTCATTTATGACCATGACAAATTAGCTTAAGCACAAATGCACTAGGGTTAATTTGCAAACTATGTAAAAAAAAAAAAAAGTCCAAAACTTTGTCAATACACATAGACAAAGACCTTTACAACAGAAATAACCTTTTTTTTTTCTTTCTGGTCTACATAGCTACATTTTCTTTTCATGGCTGTAAAATTTCAAATTACGAATATTAAAATGAAATATAGTTGTAAGCAAAGATGAGTGGGCCCAAGCACCTAGTGGGCCCAAAATCCATTGGATGTGTTTTGCAAACAACCCAAAATAACTGACTTCCTGTTGAGTAGAGCCCATGACATGAAATGTGAAAGCTGTTCAGCTCAATGAACTGTGAACAATGAAATGTGTTCTGGGTTTCGCATGCATACGTGCAATTTTGTATGAGCTACAGTATGCAGCAAAATTTCGTGTGTGGTCCCTGTGTGAGGGCCCCGAGCCACGCCCAAGGCCGAGACTCTCAAGCATCCTAATGGTAGCAGATTCCAACCTGTCTGCCGATTTTATAACTTGTTGAGCATTTTAAGACCCTCAAAGAGCCCTGGATGCTGGAAAAAAATCTGTAGAAGGCCAAGAAGCTGATGTCATAGTGTTTGGGCCCAAATTATTAAATGTAATGAAAAAGTTTAAATTACATTAAGCTATACAATTCTGAATAATTGATAGTGGCTAATTAATTGCAGGTGTAAAGCTGCTAGATGTCTGTATGCGTCACTAACTAACCAGCGAACTGGAATAAAGAAATTAAAATGGGACGACATGTAAGATATGGATGATGGAGTTTAATCAAATGCAAAGAAATGTTACCGTGTAAATTAAACGTAGCCACACCAGCCATTCAGATAAGCTAAAGCTAAGCTAGCTAAGTTCTGGTAACTGGGCTAAGTAGATGTGTTTTACCCAACAATCAGGATCAATTTGTTCTGCACATTTATGGATTAATCAGATTGCCAAGACAGCGATGACCAAAGCTTTCACAGTTGAGCTTCAAAAGCGGTCTTTAGAAAACCTTTGGGTGACATCATGGAGGGTTTGTCTAATTCTTATACAGTCTATGGTTGAACGCAAAATACAGTATATCAGAAAGTGTTCAATTGGGAGTTTTATTGTGCAGAGAATGAATGACATTTGTTTTTGTATATCTACTGTATAATAGAAGGTAACTACAACAGATGTACCTATGGAGAGCTTTTACTTTTAATATTCCTTTCGGTCCATAAACCCAAAATCTGTGTTTTGCAGTCAATGCTTGTATTTTAATCTCCTTCATGCTTTATGCTTTAGAAATATAGAAATAACAATTCAAAGAACTTAACATTTGTGATTATGTACCAGCTCAGACACATCTAATATTATTATGGCCTAACTTTAGGCATGCTGAGAGGCATGAGCTGGCATCCAGGCAGGTAATCTTGGTTGATTTCTGAGCAGGTAGGGCGTTTATTTGTTCGCTAATCCAACCATGTTTCTTTGTGTTTAAAACTCATGTAATACAAAGCGAGAGGGAGTCCCACTCTCGGTTTCTGATAGCGTGCTACGATTATCAGGCTCGCGCTTAACGTTTTTGACAGGCTAGAGAACAAATTATACAAATTAGAAAAAAAAACACACACAGAACACACGTTGGGTAATAAAAATACATGCACTTGATAACAGTGTCAACGTTTTGGCTAGCTTGCGATAGTGGGCTACTTCATCCAAGATCTAACGTATAGCCTGAACGCACTGTCAGATGTGAACTACAGTACCATACAAGTGTGCTTCCTGATTGAAGTGAAGTGAAGCAGCTGAGAGATTACCAGAGGTTATTGCTATCACCCTTCATAGAAGTTATTATTTCAAGTATTATTGTTAAGTAAAAAGGATATTATCTTTCAGCACTCTAGGAAATAAATCAATCGATAAATTAAACGCTATGCACTTAAGTGAAAGTAAATGGGGAGAAAGATGAAAAACATGTGGAAGAAGGACAGCATATAGGATTCGTCCTGGACAAACAGGGTCATTGCTAAATACACAGGAGACAGGAGAAGTATATAATGGTAGAAAAAAGAGTAGAGAAAACGAGAGAGCTAAAAGCAGCAATCACAGCAGCATTCTGTGTATCAGGAGAGAGAGAGAGAGAGAGAGAGAGAGAGAGAGCTGAGGGAGTCATTTACAGATCTATGCTTGTTTGAGTATTACTACTGAGACTGCAGAGCGGAGAAGAGGAAAAGAACAAGTGAATGGACTACAGAAGCTGGTCACGGCAGACCTGCTGCTCTCAAGATTTTTATTTTTTATTTTTATTTTTTTTTTACCTTTTCTCTGTTTGATGCCTTCAGGTTTGATGTCTGCTTGGTTATTGTCAAACTGTGGCGGAAGACATGCAGTGTGGAAACAGATCATGCATTAATACTTTTGGACAAGTGATAATAAGGAAAAGGCATTGGAATTTAAATGAGAACAGAAAGAAAATAGAAACAAAGCCAATAGAAACCATTTGTGCCTCTCGTGCTGTTGAGCACATGGGGCCATGATTTCTGGCAATTCAGTAGCAATGGTGGTTTTTATGGGGCCAGGTTTCTAGCCTCCATTCTCATCCAGGTTTTTGGACCAGCAATGGCAGAGTGATTTTGTATGGGGAATAGGGTTAAGGCCCTTGCCTACGGGCCTAACAGTGACAACGTGGCATTGACAGGGTTAGGGAAAGGGTTAGCCCGAACCCTAGGCAAATTCTTTCATAAAGGTTATATGTAATTACAGACTGTGTGTCTGTGATGTTATTTTTACTCACTCACTAACTCACCATCTATAATGCTTTATCCTGTACACAGGGTTGCAGAGGGCCTGGGGCCTATTCCAGGCGACTTAGGGCACGAGATGGAGTACACCGTGGATGGGCTGCCAATCCATCGCAGGGCACACACACATACACATTCACACACTGCAAGCAATCTGGGAATGCCAATTAGCCTAATCTGCATGTCTTTGTACTGTAGGAGAAAACCGGAGTACCCGGAGGAAACCCACCAAGCATTGGGAGAACATGCAAACTCCACACATACTGTACTGTACAGACCCAAGGCAGGTAATTTTCATACAATGTAAAATGTGTGCGCACTAGCACGAGCTTGTTTATCCCGCCAGAGGTAAGGAGAAGTATGACTGCGAATCTTTTCCCAGTGGCAAAATTTTGGGGCAAGGTTTAAATCTTTTGTTTGCTTTTCTGAAATAAAATTGGGCTGGAAATGTTGCTGAATGCTGGCACGCCTGGATAATGATATTAGCTGAACTCGCTGTGTGTGTGTGTGTGTGTGTGCGCCTGGCATTTGGAAAATACACCTGCTGTGTCAGATATAGTTCACTAAATAGCAGCCTACAGCATAAGTCAAATGTGATAGCCTTTTGACCTTTTCCTTGGTTTGTTTATAGATGCATAAGTAAACAATTGCCAGACTGTGCTAATTAGATGGTAGGGCTATAGTTCAACAGACTCCTGTAAAGGAACCATGGGCGGCAAATCAAACGGTTCAACGCAGCTGAGTCAACCGAGCTTATTTATCAAGTAGCAATGTGCTTGACTTCTAAAAGCATTACAACAAAAAACAGACTACTCATACTCTTCACACCAATTTGGCAAAAGCATCTATTAATATAAAGATCTGTTAATGGCGTCAAAAAAAATATGGGCCGTAGACCTTGAAATATTCAATTCAATTCAATTTTATTTATATAGCGCTTTTAACAATGGTCATTGTCTCAAAGCAGCTTCACAAAAA
>JAQMYG010000021.1:9161112-9182390 GCA_030014215.1 Clariallabes teugelsi
TCGGTCCCCGGTATCGGGGGACTTTTAACGAGTACGAGTACTTTAGAAAATGTGGTATCGAGGCCGATACCAGATACTGGTATCGGTATCGGTGCATCCCTAGTGTGTAGTATCTGAAGGAGTGCTACTACCATCTGCTGACTGTTATACATGATTGTGTGATTTGCCTTCCCTCCGTAAAACACTCAATCATATAGCAGGTGTTTAAAATCAGAAATACTGTAGAAATGGGTGCAGGTACTGTAGCAAAGAAAACAGGACATTTACAGTCAGGAAGCAGAGAGGGGTCTTTAAGGCTACTGTGAGCAAATACAAGCTTGGTACTTTTGATACTTGAGTAAATTTAAAGGTAAGTACTTTTATTTAAGTAGCATTATAAATGGATGACTTCTACTTTTACTTGAGAAATATTTCACCTGAGATATCCCTACTTTTACTCAAGTACAGGATATCTATACTTATATACCCAACACTTTGGGTACCCAACACTATATTATATTATATTATATTATATTATATTATATTATATTATATTATATTATATTATATTATATTATTGATCTTAGTTTTCAAACTTGAGAAAGACCTCAGAAAGCTTCAAGAAAAAGAAAAATAGTAACTTGCAAATCAACAACTTTAACACTTTGGCACTGTAGGGCTAATACAGCATTGGATGACAACAACCATAAGCCATTGCATGTGACTGCATGCAACGTCAAATGACCACAAGCACAATGAACTTAACTTATTGTCAGGTTTCAGTCTTCCTCACTTTATTTGCATACTACTACATATTCCTCACTAGCGCCACTGTGCCTTGTTCATGTTTCGTAATCTTTGTGTTTCAATTGTTTCACTGAAAATATCATGTACCTGTACTTGCATCTCTCTCCACTATGCATTCATGAGATGCTGTTTTATATGAAATAACATGAACTAAACTTCTTGGAAGGATATGAAGGATAAAGAACAAAAAGTTCTCTAATAAAATAAAGTGTTTAAAAAGTGTTCTTAGTGTTGCTTGTGACAGGAAGAAAAAAACCCACCTCAAGATGTGCTTTTATTAAAACAGAATCAGCTTCTGTGTGGCAAGAATGTCTTATACCACCCAGTCTTTGATTATTTTCATACAAAACCATGCCCTTTTGTTTTATTCCCTACTTAATCACTGTCATTGCCAAAGCACAAAAAAAGAGAACATTAGAAGCAACTATGTAAGAAAACCTAAATCTTGCTGGAAGTTATTAAATGGTTGCTCTCAGATCCTAATGTGGTTCTAAATGTGCACTTTATTAAGGGCAGTTGCACTTGGGAGTAAATAGAAGACTCATTAAAATAAATATGTGTTCTACAAATACTGACTTTGGGTGTGCCTTTTTCCATTTAGATTAGATCTACAGTTTCCAAAAACAGCATGTCTTAAAAAATAGGATGCTCAAAATACATGTATATACTGTGTACTATATACTAGGATTTATTTACTACACATAGTTACATTATAAGGTATTATCAATACAGTAAGTCCCCTACATAAAAATTAGTTCCGTTCTGAGAGCCAGAACGATTCTGAGAGTCCAGTTTGTTTGTAAGTCCAACAAATATTGTCCAGATTCTAGTATACTAACACAATTGACTATACACAGTATAACACCAAAATGTTCCATGATCTTGTCCTTGTTCTTTAGAATTGTGACGATGGTTGAGCAATTAATGTTAAAAGAGCATTGTCTGTCATCTTTTCACTTGCTCCATTCTCTCAATTATTTTCACTTTTTTATTCATTCATTCATATTGCTTTGTGCTTCTTAGCAGTACCAGCTTCATCGGCGATGCATTTACGCTTGCTTCCAGGCATCCTGGGCTGCACAGTGCAAGCATTTGACAACGTACACAAATGTGATAAAACTTTAGTGATTGAACATATGTGAGCGTATGTTCGTATATGATAGTTCGTAACTCGAATATTCATATGTAGGATACTTACTGCATTGCTAATTGCATTTTAAGGTGTAGTTCTAAGTTAGATTAGAAGTATTATCCAATACCATATGAATAAAAGTGTAATTGCTTAGTTCATGTATTATGGTGTCATGACTCGTTCAGTCTTTGGAGTCATAATAAAAATGTTGAAAAAGAAGTTTGGACAGCTTTTGTAAAGGGATATTTTCCACAAGGTTTCCACTTAAAGGGGGTAATCAGGTTTTTTCAGCATAACTGAAACCTGTCATCTTGTCACTACAGACTTAACAATCACACTGATACCTTAATATTACATCCATTGTTATAAATTAAATAATTTTAATTTAGTCCATTTACAATCCAAAATCATGTATTCTTTTTAAAATGATATTTTCAAAGTTCATTTCCAAATCAATTTTGACTTTCAATCACTTTTTATGAACGCCTAAAAAAACGTTCTATGTAAAAACTATGTAAAATGTAAATGATTTTGCCTTTAAATCCTTAAAAGATCCTTAAAGCATCACGGTAATAAAAGGTCCCATGTGACTAGTGCAGAAGTACGACACGTCCCATCCCCCACCCCAAAAACAGTTTAGACTCTTACCTTAAACTTGGCCATGGCAGCATCCCTGCTATACCTATCTATGGTGTGGAACTTGGTGGAGTGGTTGAGTTCATGGTAGAGCTCTGAGTGTCTTTTGCGAGTGTGCATCACTTTCTAGAAGGAAGGTACAAGAAAAGCAACAAAACAAAAAAAAATAAACAGAATAAACGGGAAGGGGACAGAAGGTGATGGTGGTGGAGAGACAGACTAGGAGGTGGGGTATGTACAGTAGCTGGCAATATTTGCCAACCATTACTATGGATTTATTTATTTATTTAGTCTCCAAAACACTGAGTCTAAATGCCAAAGGAATCAGGGGCACAGCAGGATTTCTTTGTTCAGTGGCATTCTCTACAGGGCGACACAGTTTCCCCTGTGTACCGATTTAATTAAAAGTGGTTTAAAGCTAACAGACATGGCTGCTCGCTACAAAATTTAGATCATCCTGGGTCAAATCACACTGTGAAATCAAACTCCAATTATGTCTTACAGTGGATAAGAACTGTGACCTTGTACCAATCACTTTTCACCAAATCCTGTAATAGCATTGGGTGGCCAGATATTGTAAACTGACTGAGTGTTTTTTTTCTTTTTTTCTTTCTTTCTTTCCCCCAGACAGAAACACCATGCAGCCCTGTCCAGGATGGAAGAAGTAATGAAACTAAAAGCAACTGGGTTTTGTTAGTAACATACCTTTGCTTGAGAGGATGCCTCCATGTTGGAAAGCAAAACTCCAGCAACGTTCACAAAAGAATGACCTGAAATAGCTATGTTTAGGCGCCAAATCCTTCAGATCCATGAACAACTTGCAACAAAGTAGTTAGAATAAAATCTGATGTTGACTGGAGGTTTGCTGGTTTCCAGAGCTTAGTCATTCCCCAGGCGTCTTATGTGCACACTCTCTCACTAATCACACGCTCACAGCCCAGTGTTTCTGCAGTCGCAACATTTAAACAAATCAGTTTTGTCGTGATATTCTCGTCCAGATCCTTTTTCAAACACTAGCATTGTTTGGTGCGATATGGAAGGAGCTCCATTTCCAATCCGGAACACGATTTGAATCAAGACTGATGAAACACTGAACAACTCTACCATGAATTGAATGGCTGCTATTCTGATTGACAAATGCAAAGGGATACAAGCACTAAAGCAGCAATGCCATCGGGTCCTCTAGACAGCAATCAAACCCCTTCGCTAAAAGCAAAGCGCAAACACTAAGCCAGGGTACAGAGGAGTACATGGTCTTACCTCAAAGTCCAGCTCAGAGTATCGTACTCTTTTCCTCTAGGAAAGGTGGGGAGTGGAGAAAAGACATGATAAATTACAGCAATGTGTCAGTAAATAACCTATGAAAATGCCCTATCGACCCACCCCAGTGGACATATATTGATTATAACTGTGGAAATTTGGAGATTTGCTATTTCATGCTGGTGAACAATCTGGGCCATATCCCAGAAGGATGACAAGACAAATAATTTAAGTACTGGAAAATCCCTTAACAATGCCCTAAGAAAAAAGTTACATTTAGAACTTTTAAAGCTTTTTTTTTGTGTGTGTGTAAATCCCTATTAGAGAACAAACTCTTATGAAACCTGTTTGTGTAACACGAAATTAGGACACTTCTCTCCCTCCTGGCAGAGGTTGTGGTGTAGGACTGTAGGAGTGTTAGTGTGGCTTTTAATGAATATTTCTTTACAATATTTGAGCAGTTCAGTATCTAACCATTTATTGCAAACCTGGCTATTAATGCTAATTAACTTATTATGTTTTGAACCCATAACAGCTTGTTGTAATTTTCTTTTAAATTTCTTAAGGCCTTGCTGTTCTAATGTCCCCATCACACTCTGATGAAGACCAATGAAGTTTCCACATGTCCTAAAAATATCAAAGAACGCAGTGGGAATGGGATCAACATTTTTTTAAAAATGAACATTTATCAAGTTCTTGTTAGGGTTTCAATGTAGCTATTATGTTCTTACTAATTTCCTATCATGCACATGATCATGCGCTCACCAGGTCCGGCTGAGATCGAACCGAATTATTACCATGACCAATCAGATCAGACCATGCTTAGTGGGTGCTGAACATGTGATTATTACATTATCATATTACATGTCTGGTGAGTTGGTATAAATACTGCAACACATGCAATGCTTTTCATCATGAAGAATTTGGATCCAGTATTTATATTCAGTTCTCAGAAGATTACATACAGTAGATGTGCTAATAACCTGCCACAAACTTGGTAAGCACCAGAAGAATGTTATTATGAACTTCTATCCACAAGGTAGCGTGGTCCACAAGGTACCATGCTCATAGCACAAGACTGAAGAAGTCAATGTGAGAACTCCATTGAAGTAGAAACAACGTGGAGACAACTCAACAATTCTTCCAGCGACTTCATGTCCTTACCAGGCTTTTTTTTTTTTTTTTTTTTTTTTTTAAATATGACTAAATAATAATAATAAAAAGAAAAAAACATTGAGGGAAACAATACAACTGAGTTCCTGCCACGTTGTACAAGTTCTTTCTGTGTTTACCCAAGATTTGAACACATAGTGGGAACATGGCTCAGTGAGACAGTTATTGTGTTCAGACATTTGCCTGCATTTTTGCTGCTAGATTGTGATTTCACTTTATTTGCTACAACCTTGCACATGAATTCCTTCTCTGCTTAACAGGTTCCAATGTTACACAAGGTGTATTGTGTAAACAGCTATTATTTACAATTATCTATGGCGCATGATTAGAGTTTTACGAGGTATTGTTATTGAGATATAAAAAATTTCACAAGGAGTCACCTTATAAAAAATATAAGCCTGGTTGTAATGCTTTTACGATTATGGGCTCATGGAAATTGTCACCAACCGTTTTTTTTTTTTTTTTTTTTTTTTTTGCAATCACCATAATGATCTTCCGCTGAAATGACCTTAAATACTTCATCTTATTTTCTACACACTGTTATAATCATAGTGAAGTCAATCAGGGATTTCCTACTTAACAGAGCACCTGACAGATCCACTAATACCTACACCATGGCACTTCAGTAATTCAAGATACATAATACAAAACCCAAAACGATCCAAGGTAAGCAAATCATGACCATGAACTGCACTAGCTTATATCAATTTGCAACACTGTTTCTGGATGAAGTTGTGATTATGCTCCCGGTTTGAAATATTCCCAGATAAGCAAGGATATTTGTTGCAAATTACTTGGTGGAGTCATTATTGTAGATGTTCATACACACTTGTTTATAAGGACACTACACATATTTATTCTATCAGGACAAGTATTGCATCTTAATTTTTTTTTTATATATATAAGCTGCGGGAATGCATTTGTGGAAACAATGGCGTGATAGCTACACTCTTATAATAAAGGGATACTACATCTAGGCATTTGGCAGACGCCCTTATCCAGAGCAACTTACATTTTTATCTCCTTATACATCGGAGCAATTGTGGGTTAAGAGTTGTGCTCAAGGGCCCAACAGGGACAACTTGGTGGTTGTGGGATTTGAACCTGGGACCTTCCGAACCATAGTCCAGTGCCTTAAGAACTGAGCTACTCCTGATACTCATACCCCTTTTCCACCAAGCTAGTTTTCAGAGCTAGTTTGGAGTCAGTGCTCAATTTCGAACCAGTTTTTTTTTATTTTCAGCCATCCAAAGCACTGGCCCTCAGAAAAATGGCAGCACCAAAACTTTGTTGGGCCAGAACAAAGAACCACTTATGTCAGGGGTGAAATTATCATGACAAACTAATAGTTTGTGACAGCCATCTTTAAAAAATTGACTCAATATTGCTTTCTAGTAGTAATAAAGCTAGGACAACTGCTCACAAAACCATGTTGAAGTTCACCATTGTTTTGTTGTGCTTACCACTCACATTTTTTTGCCACTAGCACTGCTGCTAGCTTTAGCCCCCCCCATCATTACCATTAGCGATAACACTAACGCTACCTTTGCCACTAGCATTGCCGGGAAAGTAGAGATGTAGAAGGACGTATATAGTGACATAATGACGTGACTCTCTAACCCATGGAAAAACTAAGTAATTTCTTAGAAGGTTTGCTATTGAACCGGCACTGGCACCAGACATAAACTAGAACCTGGTTCTTTTTGGTGGAAAAGGGGCTTCAGATGTTCTTTGGATCCTCCACGGTGCTCTTAGGTGTACAGCAGATTTGTAAGGTTTTTTTTATTGGAGTAAATATGTATGTATGTATGTATGTACAGTATGTATGTATGTATGTATGTATGTATGTATAGAGTGTATGTATTTGCAAGGCCCAAACTATATAACAATGTAATAAACATAATGAAATGAGTGAATGTCCTTATAAAATGCAAAAAAAAGGGGTTTGAAATATGTTGGTATGTCATAAACTGTTACTCAAGCATATAATACCTCAAAAATAAGATTGAGTGGCAGAGGAGGCGAAATGCAAATATGCACTCAACAAAAATGCCACAACAACTTCAGAGTGGAAATTGTCACACCAGATTCTAGTTCATCCGAGTCTTATCCAAAATCCCTACTTGCAGTATGGTTTATAACACTTGAGCAGTGGATTCAGGGGCAGTACGGCGCACATCATCTCTTCGAGCTGCCACACAAGTGCTTGGGTTTATCCAGAATTACAGTGAAATCATGTCATCCAATAAGACGTTACACAAAGTAATAACTGGGTCTGTAGCTATGTCAAACAAAGCCCAAGCATTTTATATACAGTATAGCACACACACACGCACACAACTACAGAGGGCCTGGAAGACTCGGTGCTGTGATTGTTTAAAGTTGATATATATATACTATATATATATACATATATATAGTACTCACATTAATACATCTTTAATGACCCACATTATCATGATTCAATTATCTTTCCAATAATTTCATAACAGACCAAAGGTGACTTAGTGGTTAGCACTGTGGCCTTGTGCCTCCAGGGGAGTTGAGGGTTCAAGTCCCTCTTTTTGGTGTGTGTGCGTAGAGTTTGCATGTTCTCCCTGTGCTTGGTGGATTTCCTCTGGGTATTCCAGCTTCCTCCCACAGTACAAAGACATTTTCACATTGCTCATATTGTGTCATCAACCTCCAAAGTGACCCCGGCTAGCTCCCAGATCCCCTTGGATAGGCTCCAGGTCTCCGACAACCCTGTACAAAATCCTGTAAGTGCTGTGGAGAATGAGTGAGTGAGTACTTTCATAATAACATAATAAATTTAAAATGGCGACTCAAGAGTTAATGGCGCTCTATAGATGTATAATGATGGCACTCAGCCTATTTGCATGCTTTGTTTTGTGTGTGGCATCTGGCTTATTTATGTCTTTGCAATCTTCTTAAGGTCTATACCCAAACACTATGTCATTTAGAGTTGCCAGGTCTTAGTGACAAAAGCAGCTCTATAGCCATTTACAGTATTAGCTTCTTGCCAAGGTGCCCAGTGGTTACCGTGCGGGCCATTATGTACTGCACATACATGTCAGTTTGGATGGCAAAGTTGTTGTATCATATAGTCACATGACCCATTTCATCCCTAAAGCCATGCCAGTACCGTAAACTGCAAAACAATGAGTGTGTTATACTTTGTTCCATTACGCTTTGGTAGTCTTCTGCCATAAAAGAGAGCAGCACTGGAAGTTCCACATTTTTTTTTGTCATAGCAAGTAGGCCTGTTGTTTTTTATTGTTCTGTTTACATTTTTATTGTTGCATTTTTTTAAATCAATCTCTTATTGTTGCTTAGAGTAGCATTCCTCTTAGGCAGATAGGCCTATTTTTTTTTTCCTGTCTAGCCTATTTTTATTTAATATAGACCTTTTGCAGTCACTTGACTACCATGACGTCAATCATAATAGCGGATGGTGGAAGTACTGAACAAAATAAGGTTATTATGTATTTTCGTTGATAATTATATTATAGGTGTATTTTTGAGGCAAAAAAAAAAAAAACATTTCCTGATGCTTTGTTACATAGACAAAAGAGTAACCTACTGTAGCAATTGAAAATTGCACGCTACAGGATTATAGGTAACCGTCTCACATGCCCAGTCTCAGTGCGCGTGTGTCACTCTAGTGACGGGAAGTTTGGATCATTTTAATGACTTAGTTCTTTGAATCTCATTCATCAGAAATAAAATAAAATGTTACATTTTCAATAAACAGACCCCCAACACGCCTCTCTCATATCTTCTGGTCCAAATCATTCGTTCTTTTACGCTATTAGAGTCTAGGAGAATCATGTGACAAAAGAATTAACAATTCGGACCAGAAGACACTTGAGAAGAACCACTCAATTCTGTTTCCTGTGTAATGCACTGCATAGCGTCTATGGGAGGCACGTGATAAAAGAACAAACTATGCGGACCAAGACTCGAGAGGTAACTACTCGTTTCTGTTTTCTGTATATAACCTACGGAGGTTTTGCGATGCTTTCCGCATGCGCGCCCAGTAGAAAACGAACGATTCACTCTCTGAGACTACTCGTTCTTCTGAGTCATGTTAAAGACAAAAAGAACGAATCGTTCATGAACGACCCATCACTACATCACCTGTATAGTCGTGTATATTGTTTATTATAACATTGTGACCACGTGTGTTCTCTCTGTCAGAAAGCACTGATTCTGTTAATTGATCCTTTCATTTATCAAGAAATTATTAACACATCAAGACAAATGTGTTCAATCACTGACCAACAGAACAAATCTTCAATCACAAAATCCAGATGTGACAGTGTATGAAATTTAAATGTTAATTAGTTATTGACCAAACATGCACGTGGTTCTCTGTGATGAGGAAGTACACAACCATGTGACAATATACTCTATATATTTGTATTTAAATATTTTCAACAACCTTAGAGAACCTTTTAAACCCTGTCATGGCAATTAATTTGATTAATCAAAGTGCACTAACAGCTATTAGACATGTGACACGCACCACCAGTTTACCAGGAGAAATAGGTGGGTGTATGCAGGATTGGCGGGCATTACCAATTTGCATTTTAATAGCATTTGGATTTCTTTATGGTAAAACTGTTGGTACTTCTGTGCACTGTGTGTAGTCTCATAAGCTCTGGTTAAAATGTGCTTTATGTAAAACTTTTATTCTTATGCTTTTTTTTGTGAGAATGTACTGTAACTTTATGCAATATATTCTGTATCCCAAAATATTAGTATATTTTATTTTAGAACAGCATACAGTAAATACCATGTATCTTCTGGTTTAGTTCAGTACATGAAATCACAATCATGGGGAAGACTGCTGACTTGACAGTTGTCCAGTAGACAAACAGCAACACCCTCTACAAGGAGGTTGCACCACAGAAGGTCATTGCTGAAAGGGCTGGCTGTTCACAGAGTGCCATGTCAAATTTATGGAAAGTTTACTGGAAGGGAAAAATGTGGAAGGAGTGGAAAGGGGCTGAAATCAGTGAATCAATAGCCACTATGCACAGATATTTTTAAGCAATTGGCTAAAACTATTCCATTCCTGGTATCATAGTACCAGGGCCAAACAGAAAACAGAATTGGACTAACGCTGCGCTAATTGGTCAAAAGTCCTCTTTTTAATTGACAGTAAATTTAGCATTTCATTTGGAAATCAAGGTCAAAGAATCTGGAGGAAAATTAGAGAGACACAGAATCCAAACTGCTTAACTTTTGGTGTGAAGTTTCTCCAGTCGGTAATGATTTGGTGTGCCATGTCATCAGCTGGTGTTGATCCTCTGTGTTTTATCAAGTACAAAGTCAGCATAAAAGATACTTAAAGATACTTCATGCTGCTGACTAATTTTATCAATGTGACAATTTTATTTTCCACCAAGACTTAGCCACAACTAACACTAACTGGCCAGACAACGTAATGTACCTGACCTGAAACTCAGAGAATTTATGGGGTATTGTCAAGAGGAGGATGAGATACATCCAACCCAACAATACAGACAAGTTACAGACTGCTATCAAAGTAACCTGGTCTTCAATAACATCAGTGCCACAGGCTGATGACTTCCATGACAGGCCACATTCAGAAATTGGACATTTCTGTATTGTAAATCTTATTTGGAAATATTCTAATATTTTGTGATACTGGAGTTTTGTGTAATCAGGGAAATTAAAACAAGAAAGTCTTATAATATTTAACTTTACTTGTAATGAATCTAGAATATATAAAGATTTAAATTTAATTGAACTGAATTAAATTAAATTAAACCTTTTCCACAATATTTTTTAGATGTACTGTATATGGGTTAATATCACTATAAAGTGCCTATAGTGTCCATTTTAGAATCAGCCATCACAAGCTTATTGCAAATAATGATGTCGATGTAGATCTAATTCACTCACTCACTCACTCACTCACTCATCGTCTATACGGCTTTATCCTGTATTTAGGGTAGCAGGCGGCATGGATTCTATGCCAGGAGCCTTAGGGCACGAGGCAGGGTACACCCTGGACAGGGTGCCAATCCATTGCAGGGCACACACACATACACTCATTCACACACTACAGGCAATTTGGGAACGGCAATTAGCCTAATCTGCAGGTCTTTGGACTGCGGGAGGAAACTGGAGTACCTGGAGGAAACCCACCAAGCACGGGGAGAACATGCAAACTCCTTGCACACAGGAATCGAACCTGGCTGGGAATCAAACTCGGACTTTGGAGGTGCAAGGCGACAGTGCTAACCACTACACCACCGAGCCGCCTAACCTACAGTAGAATCTAGAGTATTCTACTATAATTGAATTTGAAACTCACCTTAGTTATCCCTATGCAGACTATAGCAAGCAAAAGGCTTTACATTTATAACCTAATCTATAGTATTTATTGTGCTATTATAATTTTGCAAAAAATAACACGAGTAACTACTTTAATCATCAGCTTTCTCAGCTTTCTTTGATCAACAATCTCATTTCCTGAAATAAAATGTGTGTCAGTTTTTTTTTGATGAATACTGTTTTTACAGCATACAAGACAACATGTGGATATTATAGACAATTTGACAATTGGCATTTAAACCTTTTAAAATCTGACTCTGTTAACCTAAATTCTTTTACCGTGACACTAAAAGCTTGATTACTGCATGACATCACTGCATAAGGAAAGTAGCAATTATTACATGTTTCTTCCTGGATATGACATTAAGATATCAGTGGTCTGTTAATGACCCCAATAAAACTTTTGAAGTGAATATAATGAATATATGATGACGAAAACAAGAAAGTTTGAGGTAATATTTCTTTCTTCTAAGGTAATTTTTTTTTCTGTCTATTAGCATTTGTTCGTTAAGCCATCCTTTTTTCATGATATCCTGTCTTCCTGTTGATAGCTTAAGATAAGATTTCCTATTAAAAAAAGATAAAAATTTCAGGCATTGAAAAAAGAACATTCTTGTTAGCTGTTAGCGTGTATATAATACATGTATGTATTCATCTGTAAATTTAAATGAAACGATAAAATCTCACTCATGCTCTATAGCACTTATCCTGTACAGGATTGCAAGAGGCCTTGGGGCACTAAACAGGGTACATACTGTACACCCTGGAAAGATCACAGGATACACAAGCACACATACACTCGGTCACACACTATGTGCAATTTGGACACACAGAGTAACCTACACTGTCTTCTATGGGAGGAAACTGGAATATCCAGAGGAAACCCACCAAGCATGGGGAGAACGCATACCTGAAGGTGGGACTTGAACCCTTAACCCTGAAGGAGTGAGGCCACAGGTGCCACTGTGCCACCAAAATAATAAAATACACAAGTATAACTATTTTTTTTTTCAAAGAGTCACACCTATTTGATTTCATTTTGTATAGTTTTTCTTTCATTACACGGAATCTACTTTTTTTTTTCCAGTCACATTTCTTAAAAGTGGCTGCTTATTAAGCAACAACAATTTGGATATATACTGTATAAGTAGCAAAAAAGCAGCGGCCAGAAAGAAAAACAGCCCTAGACTGTTTAGACGAAATGACAAATGACCTTATTTATTATATTTTAATACACGGCCATTAATGCTAATGTCAAACTGGCTCTCAGGCAAAGGACTAAAAGCACATATTTTTTATGTGACTACTTCCTGTATTCACACTGTGGGGTGCTCTTTAATTTAATACACTGCACAATAACTAGATGTGTACGCCTGTGTGTATGTGTGTGTGTGTGTGTGAAGCACAATATGACATTTCTTAAAGTTTAAAAAGTGCTTCTTAAAAGCATCCCATGTGACCAACACCTCTGTAAATCCAACTATGCTTAGCGTGTGTGTGTGTGTGTGTGTGTGTGTGTGTGTGTGTGTGTGTGTTCCTTTTTAAGAGAGAAGGACAGAGCCTAGACACTTCCTTTGGCATTGCATCTTTCGCCTCCATCTGTCCCTCTCTAAAGGACTGAGGTTAATTTTAGACCCACAGAAACACAAGTATAACACATATATGGATAAAGAATTATACAGTTCAGGACTGGACAGACAGCATTCTGACAGGGTGCTTTAAAGAAAAGATAAAATAGAGCATTTTTTGCAAGTTATGACAGTAGCCAGGTGAGGAGTGTGAATAGGAATCCAGGCACCAAATATGTTACCCAAGTATCTATCTGAATTATGAAACAGAGCATGATATGATGGTTTTAGATACCAGACTTATGTCATATTGTTTAAAACCATCTATAATTAAAACCACCCCTGATAATTGTCGGATAATAAATATACTGTATATGAGGCTGCTAAATATATGTACAGAATGTTAGGGATTTTATTCATTTCTGTCTAAAACTATTCAGTTTTTTAGTTTGGTGTTGTCTGGAACCTCTATTTTTGCCTCATTATTCTTGTCTTGTCATCTCAAATAATCTCTCACTACATGCTTGTTGTCCTTTCTATCTGTCACCTTCTGCCATCCCATTCTCTTCGTTCCTATATACAGAGTCTAATAATTTGAGTCCACTACCAAAAACTGTTTTATTTTTGCATGTTTCTGCTAGTATGCCATAGGAGTGCTAACTCCAAGAAACGCAGACATTTAATTTAGTTACTAACCAGTGTCATGTACACACGACAACAATTAATACTGCTATTATTTGAAATTTAGGGTCGACCAATACTTAAAAAAAAAAGTTAAACCAGGACCATGGGTACAGAATAACAGAACACAGTTATGAGAGTAAAAACTTTCTTTATTTTATCTATATAATCCCCTGCTACACTAATACACTAGTCCCATTGTTTCACTAGCGCTTGGATACCATCAAGGTAGAAAGATTTCTCAGTACATCAGGTTTATGATCAAACTGCCTGCTTCACATCTGAAACCCTGGACCCAAGGAACTCCTTTTAATAGCCTTTTCCCTTAATAATAATAATAATAATAAAGTCCTGGTTTGATCATTGAAGACTTCCTTTTTTTGCAGGACAATGAGGCATGACCTCATACCGCCCACCGCACCACTTGCACATTACAGGAACTTGGCTGGGAAACATTGCCACATCCTCTGTACAGTCCTGACCTCACTCGAAGTTATTTCCACATATTTGAACCAACTGGGAGGCCAATGTTTCAGATGTGAAGCAGGCAGACTGTCTCTGGCTTAGTGAGAAAACTTTCTACCTTGATGGTACCAAACACTATTGAACCGCTGGTATATGTGCATTAGTGTAGCAGGGGATTATATAGAGAAATAAAGGTAGTTTCTATTCTTATGACTATGTTTTCTTTTTCTGCACAATCAAAAGTCCCGGTCTGACTTGAATGCCCATTTAAAAAACAAAACTAATATGAACAAATCATTGGTCAATATTAATATTATACACTGTATATGCAAACCTAGTGTTAACAAGTTAACACGGAGTAATGTAAGGGGAAAGTAACTTTCTAAAGTTCTTACTGTCAACATTATTGAACAACATTCAGACAGAAAAGGCTACAAAGCTATTACAAAGACCTTCAACATTTTTTCAGTGCAACTGGTTTAATAATATTCAGGTAGAAATCCATAAAACCCTAATGTTGCACCATAAAAGATTTCTCAGAGCCATGATACAGAAGGTAAGAGATTAAAAGCATTCAGATAAATCAGAACTCTTTTGATACTCTGATTAGTTAAAACAAAGATATATTTTGGGGCATAACTTAGCTCATTATGTTTAGAGCAGGTAGGGTTGTGTGTACAGAGAAGCACGAAGGTGGGAGCATCATGAAATGGATGCAAACAAAACCAGGCTGCTGTGATGTGTCATCAAAGGAAACATGAATAGACTTACACAAGAAATGTTAATCCTATCAGCAAAAAACCTGGGAAAAAGATGAACATTTCACCAAGATACAAAGTCCCAACACTTAGCCAAATAAACTTGAGACAGTTTTGAATGAACCTCAATGAAAACATAGAGAGGATTCGAAATTACACATCTATCAAAGAGCTTCTGGTAACCTTGGGAAATTAAAGACAATTTGCCAAGAGAAATTGGCAAAAAATTGAACCACAGTGCAGCAACAAATAAACCAATTATTTGCTACCATAAACATCACAAGGCTCTAATTACCAAGGACTGCTCTGCAGTAAAGTACTAATGTTCGTAATTTGTGGAGTTTGATATAATATATTTAAAAGAAGTCAAAACACATTAAGTGTAAATTTAAAAAATGGTCATACACACTGTAACCCTATTAAATCATAAAAAGAGATGTACAAAAGAAGACTTATTTTTCTCTCATTGCATATCTTTAAGCTTGGGCCTATTACTATGTTTCCTGGTTTGAATTCAAATCTTCCAATTCTAATTATAATCATGAATTATTATAGTTTGTTACTGCATACCAATGTACTGCCCCTCATCATGGATTTCAATGATGTTTGAAGTTTGATCCTAAATAAAACATGCACCAACCACATGTACAGTACTTGCGTCCTGCTTAACTCACGCACACACTATACTAATGATGGGTGAAGTGGATTTTCCCATGAAACCAAACTAGACAAATCTTTCTTGGTTGGATGGTGGTAGAACATTCGCTCATTTGTCTAATTATCATCTCTTTTACTTGCTATTATGTATTGAGCTCGTTGATAATCCTTAATCAGAAAGTTCCTGGGACTCTATAAGCTCTAAAAGCTATTCCTTACCGACCTATACTACATTAATATTTTAAATAGGTATTTGTAACATATGTGTGCATTAATGCCCATCCTGAAGCTGTGGCTCTGTTTTGCTCTTGTTTTTCATTAGGTAACTATCATTGCCTCATGCTGGAAAAGACTAAATCAATAGTTGCTTCATTAACGCAGGAAAAGTTATATTATTGGTTTGGAATAGCTTTAAGACACTTTTGGCAAATGTTTCTACCAAAGAGTACCCGTGTAAAGAGTTATCTTTCATTTTGAAACAATGTATTCCTGAGCATATTAGGATTCCGGTAGTCTACTCAGACCTTTGCAAGAAAATACACTTTTATACACTACAAGAGTGGTGCCAGATTCATCATTGTAATTACAGATGGACTTGTCCCAGTTTTAACAGGACAGCTTTAAACTTGTGTGCCAGAAAAAGGGCTGAGCTTTACTTACTTCCAGGGAGCCAGCTGAGACATTGGCATTGGCGCTGCCCAAATTGCGGGGCAGGGTCCGGGTGCGTTCTGCCTTGCTGGAAGTGAAGATCTGCCTGATGGATGGTCGGCTTGACTTCACCTGCAGTGTGCGGGCACTGGCGAGGCCAGGTACCTGCTTGACAGTACCATAGGATCGGTTCAGACCTACACCAACATGGTCCACAGTGGCAAAGTCCGCTGGGTACGGCTCGCTCTCGGCCGGGTGCAGGGTCATGGGTGAAGGGGGCGGAGGAAAAGGTGGGTCTTCCACGCTGATATTGAGAGGCTTTTCCTCTTCCTGCATCGGATTGGGCTTGAGGCTGACCGTCCGCCGTGGTAGTACCATGTAGTCCCCTTCACCACCACCTATAGTGCTGGTTGGGTCAGTGGCAGCAGTAGATGACCGTGCCCAACCCAGTGCACTCTCTGTGCACAAGTAAACTGGTGCAGAACGTTGGTGCTGACCCTGCTGTTCCATGTTGACCTCCTTTTTCCGGGGTGTCTCATTAAGTTCGTTCAACGTGCCCAGAGTTGGCACCTGTGCCAGGAGGTTCGGTGGAGGGATATTGCCAGGCAGACTGCTGAAGTTGAGGCCTTCTTGATGCGTGGCTAACTTGGGATCATCCTCATCATCCAGTGAAATGCGTGACAGTGTGCCTGTGATGCTAGCTGGGTTGCACGTGTTCACCTCCTTGAAGATGACTGAGGGAGCGAGAGAAGGAGGAAAGAGAGACAGAAAGAAAAAGAGAGGGCCCAGAAGGAGGGAAGACAAGAAAGAGGGAGTGCACACAAAGGCAGGAAAGAGAGAAAAAGACAGAAGCAGAGGTCGAGTGCACAAGACAAGATAGACGGCAAGAGAACGCAAAGCGAAAAAATTGATCGGCACAAAGTGAAAACGCATAGCAGAGAGATAAAAGAACGTGAAATGATGAACAGTAACAGATAGTAAGACAGTGTATGATAGACAGATTGTAGACATATAACAAATACATAACAGAGGTCACAAAGTTAGCCCAAGTATGTGGATATGTGAGATTAATAAAGACCGGTGAAGAAAGAATAAATGATGGGAGGAAAATATCAAAGATAAGATAGAGAGAATGAGCACATTGGAAAGGAAGCCAGAAATCAGAATGATGAAAGAAAAAAGGGCACAATTTTTTCCCCCATGGTATGTTGTTGAATCATAGCATGCAGGTGTGAAGGAATGAAACAAAAGTAAAGCAGAGTTCTGATGAAGTTTCACAGATTTGCATGCACAGAAAAATTCAATAATCCTCCTGGAGGAAAAGGATTTAACATCTTATTATCTGAATAACAAACATCATGCTTGAAGAATCTCATGATCTTGTAATTACTGCTTAGAGTCAAATGCAAAAAAAAGTGGTCAGAGGTGAATTTTTGAATTAGTAGTTTCATCTAAATGTCATTCAATCATTTAATTAGGCTGCTAAATGTGCATGCAATTTCCATGAAGTCCGGATTCATAAACTGTTATATCTGTGTTTTATAGTTCTTGGTAATAATTCTTTATAAACACTGGGAATAAACATTATTGCACGGTTTTATACGAAATAAAAATTATTTCAACAGAAATGATTGTTTTTAAACAAGTAGGAGTTTATAATGTCATTTATAATAAAAAAAAATATATGTAGAAAATATTTAATTATAAAAATCTTAAATGTTTTCAGTGTTTGTAATGGATGCTTTTGGATGGCAGTTTAAGCCAGTCATTTTCAATTTATAAATCTCTTTTTTATCAAACATGGTCTGTAGTAATTTAGCAGTGTTTTTGTAGCCCTCTGGCAACTTGGAACATTACAAGCTAAATTAAGCAAAAGATCTAAGTTTATTGCTGATTAGATTAGCTACAGTATATTTGAATTTCATTTCCACATTTATGCTCACTAAGCAAACAGCATGGAAGGTTCTATGCTTCTTTTCGTCTTCGGGGGAAAAAAAACCTAGATAGTTAGTCAATTTTAGTTTATTTTACATATTTATAGAATTTTTGGCACTACATACTATATACATAAGGCAAAATAATAACAACAAATCTATATTTTAACTTAAAATAAAAAAAAAATGATAAAAGGAGAAAACGCAAGAAATGCTTAAATTGAACTTACATGGATGTCCTCTCTCTGCAAATGATAAGGACACAATGTTAAGCAGTCTTACTATTCATTCAACAAATAAATCTCAATCTCCAATGTAATCCTGAAAAAATATATATAAATAAAGTCCAGAGCAGGAGAGAGAAAAATGAAAGAGGAAAGAATAGAAGGGCTTTAAAATACTTACCTGTTTGACATGCCAGGTCCACGTCTTTCTCAAAATCAGTCTGTAGAAAAAAATGTGAATTAATAAGTATAATAAGTACAACATGAATATGAATTACTGCTTAAACAAACAAATTATTGAGCTGATGATTATTTCCAGGAATGTATTCCTCTTAAACACTAATATGAATTTTATAATATAATATACTGTAATAAGCGTAGATGTACAGTATTCTGGAGTCATTTTATATTCTATGTAATAAAACATGAACATTGTGGGATAACAAAAACAGGCATGTCCATCCTGTATTAATTGTTTTATTAAAACGCTATTAGGCCATGCCCACGTTGTGTGTTAATCCAGATATAGACAGAGATATGAATATTCAAAGCAGTAACCAGAAAGCAGTATTAACATTATGCTGAACTATATACTTCATGCAAATGGTAACAGATGGATATCAGTTGTCTTAAGGAGTAATTACACCTAGGGATGTCCTGATGTAAGATACCGCGCTTATCTACTCTTTACCACTTTAAAGCAGAGCCGGCACAATTGCCTCTCCTTCCCCCCATGTCAAATCACAGAGGTGTTGATTACTTTGATGAGACATTGATGATAAATTATCTTTCTGGTTCCGAACAAAGTACCGGGGAAAAAAAAAAAAAAAAAAAAAAAACAAGTGAACTGCAGGAACAGCAATCAGGTCAGCTTTCAGCGATATCGCTAGTCTGAGCGCTCGACAGACACTTCTAGAGCTGTGTTCTGTGACAACATTAACAAAAGTCATACTGTAGGAAACAGAACAATTTATTTCATTTAATAAACTCAACCAGGCAACTATATTAGCAGCATTAGATCATCGAGACGTTATCATAGTTGTGAGTTGTGAGCGGAAATGTGCTCAAATTGTTAAATATATAACAAGAATTATCTTCCTTTAAATGATTTTCCAAGCAATAACATTGTTGTTGTGTATGAGCAGTTGCCATGGTAATGAAAGAGCCCACAGATGGAAGGAAAGTGATTTCTTGCCCAATGGGATGCTTTTACTGTAAAAGATCCTGTATGTAATAGTACGTATATTGCATTGCCAGTAAGCACAATTGCATGCAAGAAAAAAATAAGATTTTTCTTAGCCGCAAAAACAAAACAGAAGATTAAGTGGATTAAGTGTGTGCAAAAGCACATCAGAAGGATTGATGAGGATTTTACTCCACAGAGAGTCGCGCTACATGCTTAGCAGTTTCGGGGTTCACGCACTAGCAAAGTAATAGCAGGTGCATTGGATGATATGCTTCATATGAGAGACATTCCCAACAGTACTTGGTATTTTCAGGTACCCAAATGGATTTGTACTATGGATCTATCTGTACTTGGTCTATGTATATTTCATCTATCTGTACTTGGTGCTATAGCTGTTCATATCAGTGATGCTGATAATAAGCAAAACCTTGTATATTTGTATAAATTTTACCTTTTTTTTTTTTTAAATAACAGATTTACTGTTAATTAGGCACGTATTACTGTAACTTTTACCTTGATATCACACTGGCACACTACAGGTTGTTTCTACTTTGTTTCCAAGTTTATAGTTTGCGGCTAATGTTGCAGCTGGTGAAATACGCACAGTGCAGTATTAATGTTTTTATTTCAGCGTTAATGAAAAATGATTGCAGCTATACAGTATATTATGGAAATTATGAAAATAAGTTGTTTGATGTGCCCTTCTGCACATTTGAACAGATAAGCAAAGCGAGTAACCTGTACTTGCTAGACTAATTTGACTAATTTCTTTCAGAATTGTTTGGTGATGTTTCTACTGTATATACATTTATTGATACCTGTATGTTCTGTGTAAAAAAAAATTATAATAAGAGGCATCTTATTTATCTTATTTGTGCATCAGACATACAGTAAGTAAATACAATTACAGTAAGAACTTAGCTTTTGAGTTACAGAATTGAGTCAATGTTGCTTTCATGTTATACCTAACTTAGAGAAAATTTTACGTTTATCACAACAATAATGCATACTTAAATAATAAGTCTGTTAGTGTGAATGTAGGCTTATAAACGATGTAATAAATAGATTTGTGATTTCTACATGAGTAACCTCTCTTCAACCAAAGAGTGCCATTTTGCTTTCTGTTCTGTTGATCTACATTATCAGCATATAACGATTGCTATTATTGAAATGCACTACTTTTTCAAATATACAAAAACGAAAGGGCTAACTCTTACTCTTTAATGCAAAGTTAAAGGCTAATTTGTTTAATTTACACCCACAACCCTGTACAGGAATAAAATGTTACAGAGAATTAATTACTTTCATTTACACACACAAAAAAAGATCAAATAATAATAAATGTGATATTTGGTCATTTCATATGAATGACTTAGATGAAAGCAATGCAAAAAAAAAACATGACAAATAAGACTAGCGTATAAAATAGGACAAAATAAATGGCACCATATATAATTTCTGTTCAAGTAAAACCAGGACTTTCGATTGGGCAGAACAAAAAATAATCTCAGAGGTAGAACTTTTTCTCAGTATGCTTCCTAAACCATGCATGAAATCCTGGTCTACCATAAACCCCTTTACGAGGGATATGGCTTACGTGGGATAACTTCTAACTGAGTTCTTGTTGCCGCATGTTGAGTTTTACCACGAGTCTATCACAGTATCACAATGCTGTGCTGGAAGTCTTGGGTAAATTTTAATCCGTTTTATGCCTTCATTCACAAGAAATTTAATCACAAGTCCATTGTTTTTTACTGTTTTTATAAAACTCAAAAACTGTAAGTGACACATATATGCTTAG
>JAQMYG010000021.1:9213725-9228385 GCA_030014215.1 Clariallabes teugelsi
GTAGAATGTAGAAAATAAATCACTAAACAAAAACAAAGAAATTTGCAAGTGTTCTAAAACTTTTGAACAGTAGTGTACATTAGTAAATGTACAAATAAATGTCAAGTTCATCAGCTGTGTTTAGATACTTTACAAAGTTCATGAAATCTTGTAGGCATTACAAGATTAGGTAAAAAAAAAGTTATTCATCATTTTTAACTCAAGTTATATTCATTATTTGACTGGTTGGTTTATACACGACTGGACAAATGGGAGTGAACACTGCGTAAGTGTTTAGAAAAATGACATTTGAGCTCGAATCTTGAATACTTTTTAGCATTGGTGAGTTTTATGGATGAACAAGAGACCATGTTAGTTATTGGATATGTGTCTCAAAAACCTAGATTTTTTTTTTTCCATGCAACGACTCGCTGATATCAACAAGATTTGACATTAATAAAACAAATGGCGGGCAGCATTTCTATCATCTTCCATTACTTCAAGTAGCTGAGTCATCTATTTGCTATCATTGCTACAGTACACTGTATTAATAAAACATAAGCATACTGCAAACATACAGAAAACAATAAGGTTAAAGCACATGCCAAAACATGATTAACATTTTTCCATAAAAAAAACTCCATTGTTATGGGGTAAAAATTAAACCAAATGAAGAGTTATAGAGTTCCTCTTTAACTTGTTTGCTCAGAAGTTTAGCTATTTAGCTTGATCGCATCTATTCTTACCTGCCCGTTTTGAGAGACTTGAGAAAAGAGCCAGAAGAATCCGCAGCCCAGAGGCCAAGTGGGTGGGATCTGTTATCCAGATAACCTTGGGTCTCTAACCAATCTGTGCTATCATAATGACCTGCCAATCATTTCTGTAAACTAGGATTGATGGAATTGTTTCGGTTCTGTCCTCCCAACATGGGGTATCTTCGGTCATGATATGTTGTGAGTGACAGCATGAATGCTTATTTTTAGATTAGAAAATCTATACACTTTTGTGTGATCATCAGCTGAAAAAGTACCGACTCTATTTAAAATGCAGTGAGAAAAACTACAGGTTTACCATCAAAAAAGTAGCAAGTTAAAAATAATCACGTTATAGTAAAGTACTTCATTACTTGCCACCTATGGCTATCATATGCTTCGTTGTGACATTTCTAACTTGTTATATTAAAATGTCGCCATACTGTGTTATGTCATTCTGTTGCACTAAAACTAATATTGGAAGCCAGATTGGGACACGGCATGAGGTTGAATCGAGCAGAAGTTTCATGCCCTACTGTGCTACATCAGTCGTCCAAAAGAAAACATACATACTGTAGATAGATGGAGAGATAGTGCTATGTTCAGGGGTGTATAATTGTCCGTATAGGTGGTTAGAGTAAAAATATCATATTTCACCCCTGGGTTCTGTTAACTGCTTTACAAATCAGGCATAAAATTAAAGCACAAAACTTTAAGCCTGGTATTGTGTAGGTTCCCCTTGTGCCAATTGGGCTTCTTTAATAACCTCCTAACCATAACCTCTGTGGGTGTGCTGTGGTGTCTGGCACTGGTGCTCTGGGTCGCGCGGTGGGGCCTCCTTGGATCAGACTTGTTCCCATGGATTCTCTTTGGATTGAGATCTGGAGACTCTGTCGGTTGGGTCAACACCTTTGAACTTGTTGCCTGCTAAGCCCAATGCGGCAGGCTGTGATGCACTGGGTGTTCTGATAACTTTCTCCCATGGTCACCATGGACTATTTTTCTGCACTTTGTATTACAGTGAATTGGCTTTTCTGTAATTACAGACTGGCCGTTTCTACCCTCAAGCATGGATGAGCCTTCGGTTCCCATGATCCTGTCAAAAGTATACTGGTATGTGATTGATAATCAATGTTAATCAAATCTACTGGCGGTGGTGTTTGTATTGTGGCTGATCGGGATAACGGAAAGTAGACCAGGATTAATGTAGATTTAAGGTTATAAAACATTGTTGTCCATCCAATCTATCTAAACGTCAGAATTAGGAAAACATCTAAGATTTTATTATCTTTGTCCATGTGCTGCTTTGCACAAAATTATGTAAATAATAAAATGAATTTAAAAAATGCAGTGAACAGCATATGCAGTGAATAATGCCTTATCAATAAAAAAATCAAAGCAGAATCACCAGACTGGTGACAAGAAAGCTACTGTAAGTCAAATGATCATCAGATTACCACTCTGTACAGCCATGGTGAGTAGAAAAACATCTCAGAATGCAGAACACACCGAACCTTGAGGCTGCAGCTAGACTAAAAAAGACTTTTCAAAGGTTTTTCTGTCTGCCAGTTTGAAATCGTTATGTTTTATTTCATAATGCTTAACGGTGGCACTTTTGACAAGCACCATGGACGCTGAAAAGATGAGACATCTGTTTTGAATAAGAATAAACACACACTTTTGGATGCATTCATCTTTAAAAATAAGGCTTTCATCAGATGTTTTTAACCAACTTTTTTTAGATCGGAGAGGGAGAGAGAAATGAACAAGCTGTGAAGGTCTGTAAATGGTGAAGTGCTTTTGTCTGCTGAAATATTCTCGGTCTAAATCCAGACGATGACCTCTGGTGCAGAGTATTATTAGATGGCAGTGAAAAAAAAAAACACATTCAACAACCTTCTCGAACACATTCTGGAAGTTTAAAACAGGACCATAGCAACATTACTGGTATAAATCTCTTACAGCCAGAAGTATGGTGCATTCTTATTTGACAGGGAAGTAGAGAAAACCTGCTACTACAAATGTCTAGCTTCATGATTTAGACACTGAGAATTGATGACAGAATGAGACAGCCATGGTTGAGTCTGGAATGCTGTTAAGCTCTGATTGTCAATGTTTTCTCACCACAAACATGACTATGATTCCAGAGTATGGCCTGTTGGTATTTGTAGATTTCTGTCATATTTAAACATGACATGGACAATGTGTTTTAGACAATTGTCTCAATTTTGTTTAAGGGGTTAATTAATGATAACTGGAGTTTTTTTTTTTTTTTCCCAGTTTCAGCACATTTGCTGATTCCCACCCACTAACTAAGGGCACGTAAAGTCACCTTCTGTAACATAACAGAAGAGCACTATCATCTCTAATTAGCATGTCTTTGGATTGTGAGAGGAAACAAGAGTACCCACCAAACATGGGGAGAACATGCACACAGACACCAAGGCGGGAATCGAACCCGGACCATAGAGGTGCAAGGCGACAGTGCTAACCACAAAGCCACCCTGCCTCCATCATAAGCTCATAGATGATTGTAATTGGTTATTGTCTTTCTGATTGACAGGTAAGAAAGAATATGCCATCCCTCACACACAGGCAGACAAATTTGCTCACTATAGCATTAATTAGGTTTTTGTTAAATTTATGTGTGTTTATGTGTGTGTGTGTGTGAAAGAGAGAAAGAGTGAAAGAGAGATAGGTACATACCCCAACCCAGGCACAGAAAACGCTTGCGAATGAGGCGTGTCCTTATCTTGCCAATCACGGCGAGGTAAGACTGCCATGCCTCTGTTAAAACCCAGCAGAAAGAGGCCAGAAAGAAGAAATGGAGAAAGGCAGCAGTCACAGTGCACAGCCCCTGAGAAATGAGAAGGAGAGACAGAGAGAGAGAGAGAGAGAGAGAGAGAGAGAGAGTCATTATTTGTGATATACTGTAACTATATAATTAAAAAAAAGGATATTTCTACAGTACAAGGCTTTAAACACAAGGTGTTCAAGAAAGATCAGCTGAGATAGAAATTAATTAAAGCTGAGAAGCTAAATGAATTAAATATACAGTGGAACCTTGGATTGCGAGCATAAACACAAAATAACACGCACACACATGGTCACAGTGTTCTAGTAAACAGTACATGCCCACTGAGACCGCGCATGGGAGACGATTATGCACATTTCTGCAGCGCGAGAGAGAATAACCATTGGCTCAGTTGTGATCACGTGACGCTTGGTGTCTAAACAAGAAGCGCATACGTGCCACATGATACTCAATGGTACTCGTATATCAAGACTCGCTTGTTTTTCAAGTCAAAATTTATTAAAAATTTTAAACCGGGGTTCCACTGTAGTCTTATGTGAATGGAGCCTATTGAACTTTTGAACAGCAGATGGCAAAAATACTGTTAACCCATATATATTTTCACTGTTAATTATATACGAAGTGTATTTCTGAGCCAAAAAAATTAATTACCTAGTGATTACCTGATTCCTTGTCACACAGATAACTCTTGCAAACCCAGCAATTGATAGCTTCTGTTCAGCTGATTTTCAGATGCAGTATGTTTTGGTGGACGTATTTAAAAATGAAACAAGCATATGAAAATGGATGAAGAAGGTAATAAGCATATTAATTTGCAGAAGCCTGATTTGTTATCATAATTACCTCAGACAGTGTACAAATATGTAATTCCTCTTGGATTTGGTGGTGTTTGCTAGCGTTAGCTCATTCAGTGCTTCTGTTGCAAATGAGTCGATGCTATAGAATATGCTGTTGTCTATGCATAAACCGATGTGCAGGGAACTAATACTAACATTTCAAGCTTTCTAATTAATAGATGACTAACTGTTCCAAGGTTGAATACTGAATATTGTTAAATGGAAAGCTAGTGCACTCAGTAGATTGTACAAACATTTATTCCGCACACCAACCAGTGACCTTGTTCAGGGGTTAGAGAGGGATTTGTGACTCAGCCTTGCATAAGAACTTAGTTACTCCTGTGGCTTGAAAGAGGCAATTCAGAACGATAAAAATAAGGCAAAGTGTTGTTAAAATGACATAATGTTATCAGACGTGTATTCTTGCTAAAAGTACTATGATTGTGCAAAAGGTCTAGTATCCACTTTTTTAAAGGAACTAAAAATTATTCAAAAAACATACTGTACACTAGAGTTTACAAAGTCCCATGCCAGACACTGAAGGTAACCGTGTACACAATTACACACCATATGGCCAAGGGCAAAAAGTAAGGAATAAAACATTCTGGAACATTCTGGTGTGGGCTGTTTTACAAATTTAATCAACATAAGGCTTTCGTGGCCCGACATGAAGCAGAGTTACTATTATCACGTTTAAGTTCATTTTCTTTACCAACACATCTTGAAGAGGTTTATTCCTCTTATACCACAGCCATTTGCAAACCATTCAGTTGCTGAGTTTTTAAGGTATAGCTTTTTTACCTTGCGATATCAACAATCAAATTCATTTCTTGTTAATGAAATCCTACAGTAATGTGTTTCTGGGCCTAAAGAGAAAGGATTTGGACTCGCTAACCAAGCTAAATAGTTTTAATATATATAGTGTGTGTATACACTATATATATTAAAACTATTTAGCTTGCTTAGCGAGTTCAAATCCTATCTCTGTCCATTGCTGTTGTGAAAAACCTATTAAAAAGTGCTGACACAGGAGACTCTTGCATCTATATAAAGCATTATAGATTTTTCTTTGTTAAATAATAATTTCTTAATTAACTGTTAATTAATCTGTTTATAAGTGTTCAACACCATGCAAGGACTTCTATACAAGGTCACTATGAATCAAAAGCAAACTTTACTTTTGCTTTACTTTACTGGCTCTTTCAAATCCGAAATCCTAGCCTTTCAGGAACTCCTTTAATGCCCCAGAACATGTGGAAATGGCTTGGAGCAAAGTCTTCTATAAAGGTCAATCGGATTTACATCCTCATTCATGACAAATTTCATCATAAGTCCTAGTTTGACTTAAACATACATCGTCATTTTCGACTGGATTGTAACTGGAACTACAATAAAAGAGCTACAATCCAACACCTCATCAGTGTAAAATGTTTTTTTTAAATTTAACCTGAGAATGAGAGACATCTATACAGTATATTAAATATTATATGTGAATGAAAAGGAACACAGGCCGAGTGTCTTTTAAAATTAACCCACGGTATCTGGTTTGATTCGCGGTCATGGTTTTCTTTTCTCGCACTCTAAACGTTTCATAGTGATTGACACCAATGACACATAGCTAAGCCCCGGAGCCCTCGATACGACTGCTAATCGCAAAACATCCTTCCACAACTTGCTGTTTTAACTGAGATTCTATCTTACAGAATGTTCTGACAGGCATGGACAAGTGTTAATATGTGCAGTCGTTGGCACTGCTGTCGCTGGAGTGGTTCAACAGATTTCTGTAGCCAGGTTCAATCTGGGCATGCTTGTGCTAATTGCTTTTCAGTCAGTGCATTCTAGGTCTTGACAATGGGTCAAGCCATGATTTTTATTAAGCAAATTGCTGTATTGTTGTTCTGTGCATATAATAGCAGGTCAAAGAGCAAATGTGGTGTTAAAGTATGAACCCTGAGGTGCACACTGATGTTCTCTAATAGAGCGGGTTCAAGAAATTAGGTTGCTTTTTGTATTTTTCTTATGTTTCTTATGTTTCTTATGT
The DNA here is from genome assembly GCA_030014215.1 of Clariallabes teugelsi. NCBI lineage: Eukaryota > Metazoa > Chordata > Actinopteri > Siluriformes > Clariidae > Clariallabes > Clariallabes teugelsi. The sequence goes on from JAQMYG010000021.1 coordinate 9,220,149, forward strand.
TTTATTCCTTACACATTTGTCATCCTGAGATATTATTCATGCTGCATTCAAGTTAAAACTGCAATCTTACATAAACACACATATGCAGTACACACACTCACCTTGCTGAGAGTCTGAGATTGTCCCACTAGTATAAGTATGTTAGAGGCCAGTATGGACAGACAGAAGTTCACCAAAATGATGGACCTCTCGGAGCGGATGTACCTGAGAAAACAACATTTATAGTCACAAATTTCCAAAAACTACTTCATCTTGCTTTTCTCAGAATTTAGCTATACATAATGGCTGGAGCAGAACCGTTGTACCACATGCTGCAACAGCCTTAATTCACCAAGAGCAGCAATAACACTCTGGGTAATTTTTCCATGAATTAAAATAGTGTCTGCTTTATCCTGTCTATATGTGGCTTTAGAAATGAATGCAGTTAAGGTCAAGAAGGCTAAAAAGGTTTTGTGCAGATGCAGAATGGCTCTTTTCAATGAGTCAATACCCTTTGCTTTCTTAGTGTTTTTTTTTTTTTTTTTTTTTTTTTTTTTTTTTTGCATAGACGGCTGAGAAAAGCAGTAAGAAAGAGTTCAATAGTGTCTCAGGTATTGTAGCCTTGGGAAGATGAAGTCAGAGTGTGTTATAATTCTATATTTTTTCCCCCTTGAGCTTTTTCCCTTTCTCAGGGTCACCACATCGGATCATTCGATCTACAAGCTATTGGCAAAAGTTATTTTGCTGGATGCAACAACTCACCCATTTCCCCAGGCTTGGGGCTGGCACTGAGAATGCCATGCATCTCAATGGCGGGGTAATATATATGGGCATGGGGTTAAGGGCCTTGCCTCAGGCTCAACTCAGTGGTAGCAGACCTCAAACTCTCAACCGTCCAATCAGCAACCCAAAGCCTTAATTACCTGAGTCACCACTGCCCCTCTACATATATAATAATGCAATACTTATTTCAATGCATTTACTAGTAAAAGCCGACCAGAATTCAATTTATACTAGAATTCCAAACAAAGTATTAGAATTCCATTTATCTAAAACATTGATGATGAAATTATCACCTCATAAAATTAGCCTTAAGCTTTCAGTGCAGAAATAAAGAAACAAATGAGAGCAAATGTTTCAGAGGAAAACAAACAGATTATAATGAGTAACTTTATTTGTGCAATGTAAAAAAAATATGGTAGAAAGGTGATTTAAGTAACTTCGGACGTGGCGTGGTTGTTGTTGCTGGATGGGTTGATCTGAGTATTTCCGAAACTGCTGACCTACTGAGATTTTAGGGCACAACCATCTCTAGGGTTTACAGAGAATGGTCTGAAAAAAGAAGAAAATCTTCATTGAGAGGAAGTTCTCTGTGTGAAAATGCCTTGTTGATGCCAGAGGTCAGAGGAGAATGGCCAGACTGGTTTGAGCTGCTAGAAAGGCAACAAAACCTTAAATAACACAATAGCTGTACGCCAAAGTCCTGCTCTAAATGCTCAACATGCCAAGCAGATGGGCTACAACAGCAGAAGACCACACCAGGTACCACTCCTGTCAGCTACTCACAGGAAATTCAAGTGGACTCACTAAAATTGGCCAAAAGAAAAATGTTGCCTGGTCAGATAAGTCTCAATTTCTGCTGCAACATTTACATAGTAGGGTCAAAACAACATCAAAGCATGAATCCATCATGCCTTGTACCAATGCTCCAGGCTGGTGATTGTGGTGTAAGGTGTGGGCAGGGTATTTTCAATGTGAGATGCCATCACGTTAACATAGAGCAAAATCTTAAACGAATGTTTATAGAAGATCTTGTTGAATCTATGCCATAAAGAATTAAGGCAGCTTGGAGGACAAAAGGGGCTCCAACACGCAAAGTGTACCTAATGAAGTGGCTGGTGAGTGTACATATATTATTTCCAGTGAGATCAACTCATATAACATACATTCTTTAACTCATTCTCTATACCACTTATCCTGTTCAGGTTCACTGGAGGCCTGAGGCCTATCCAAGGAGACTCAGTCCATCCATCACATGGCAGACAAGCATGCACACTTCCACATTCACTCACACTCTATGGGCAATTTAGAAACCCCAATTAGGCTAATCCGCATGTCTTTGGTCTGAAAGAGGATACCTGGAGGAAACCCACCAAACACGTGGAGAACATGCAAATTCCCTGCACACAGACCTGAGGTGGGAATCGAACCCTCGACCTTGGAGTGCCAACCAGTACATCATCATCATACATAACTTACAATTCCAATTAATTAACTTTTAAGTATCAGAAAAAAAGACCTGAAGACAAGTCATTAGATTGCTCTTGGCTTACTGCCCATTTAAAGATAGGAATGGTGGGTTAAGGCACTGAATTGATTTTTATTGTGCATGTTTATCATCTAAAATACCTAAGATGGTAACACCCGCAAGTGTGGTGGGCATTCCAGGTCCTGGCGTTGCAGTGAATCATCTTAAAACCCATGTAAAATATTTATTGCACTGCAAAGGGTTTAGCATCATGGTCAGTGGGAGTACTCAACTAAGCTCCATTTGTGTTCAGGACACCATGTTAGTCTTCACTCAGCCATCTGCCACGCACATACTGCTGTGTTTTGAATCCTCACAATAACAACTGATCTAGCATTCACCACATTATGCTGCCTGTCCCTTAACTACTCCAGAAAACATCAAATTGCAGTTTTGTCTCAGTGTGAGTCCACTGCTATTTGAATAATCCCTCGTGAAAAATTGCCTAAGTCTACAAACTTAATTTTTCCTTTGGTTGAATTTCAATAGAATATTATATGTAATTTTCCGAAGAACAGATCAAAGCAACCCAATTTAAATATTTACTAAAAGTATCACAGTTTCAAAAAGAATGTATCCAGAATGAAACCAGTGTGGCTAAAGTTATCAAGTGAACATGATACAAATATACTTTTGTACTTTGTATATTTAATATATACAATACATTATTCATGTAATTGCATTAGAGAGCATGAAAATATGTATTTAACAGAATTTATTAAGTAAAAATTTTTAATTCCCAAGTGGATGATACACCAAGCGGACTCACAATGAACTAATCACATAGTTATTATTGTTTATTAATTAATTAATTAATTAATTAATTAATTAATTATTATTATTATTATTTTATTATTATATTATTAATACACAGCTTACAGTGCCTTACATAAGTTCTTACCATGATGCTACCAGCACCATGATTCACTGAGATTATGTTGTTCTTAGTGTGAAAAACAGGATTTGATTTCTGCCAAACTTAGCAGGTGTCTGCTGAGTCAACTTGCCTTTAATTAACACTTTTTTTTTTGCAAAACTATGTCTTGAACTCTTTTTTTAAAGGTTCTTAATCTTTATCTTTTATCCTTTACGTGCATGTTTATTTACTATTATATTTTATAGCTTAGGTGAAAGATATAAATATATTTTACCTGATATGTATAATTTAAGTTTTTTCAGGTTGTAAGACTACAAAATGTGGGAAAAGTCAAGGGTGTAAATACTAATACATATAAACTTAGTGTAAACTTTATTCAAACATCCTGGACTTTCAGGTCAAGTGTACTCAGATCCCTAGAGTGAACGCACTCTAAAGCATTTTTTTTTAACCCATGGAAAAAATACTTTGAGTTTCCCTTACCTCCAGGAGGCAGCATAGATGACCAGCAAGATGATCAAAGCCATGCAGGAAACCCCACAGCCCACCATAAGGGGTACTGAGGGCAAGCTAGATGTTCCCATATCCTGTGTGTGAGAAAGCAAGCAAAAAATATTCATATATACATATATATGAATAAATAATAACCACACAGTGTCCCAAAAAAGCTTGTTGGTTTTCAGTGAATTATCAACAATTTAACTAATTTATTCATGTACTTATTCATGTAGACACAGTTTTAAAATAATGATGCTTGTAATATTTGACAACATCTGTGGGAATATCTGAATGCTCTGAAGAATGGGGAAAACTAATAAGGATGACCAACAGTGATGGTTAGGATTTGAGTCATGCTCTGGTAGACCACCTTCTATATACGGATCCAAAACGCAGAATAATGTGTGTGAAAGAAAATAATATAATATTACAATGTCGCTTGACTAAACTGGTCATAGTTAGTTGCATTCATTTGACAAATGACATTTCCAAATCTTACAAAATGAAATACCCTTGACTAAGCTACAGTATCTGTGGGGCAGCAGTAGCTTGGATGGAGCCTTAGCACCAACCTGCCACTTTTGGGTTGTTGAGCAAGATCCTTCATCCTCAAGCACTCTGATAAACTAAGGGATCAAGCTATCAACTCAACCCAGAAAGAAACACTGAAATGACCGATATCTCTCCCGATATCTGAGAGTATCCATCTCGTAATGTACTTGATGGCATATGGACAGATCATATACCCTACTACATGAGCTAAGTGTATAGATGTACAGTAGATTGGAGGGAATGGCCCTATAAATTAATAATGGGGTGGATTCATTTAGAATTCCAGTTTTAAATCATAGCATGGTGCACGGTGGAACTGAATGTTTAATTGAACTTACAAGAGAAACTCACTTCTGGCAAACAGCTAAGACATACTGTAGCACTAACCCATACACATAGGTGTGCACTCTGGGTATAAGAGTAAAAGAATGTTTTCTTGAAAGCAAGACAGAATAAAAGAAACAACTAGTCAAAGCATCAGGAAGGGCATTAGTGGAGAGATGTGGAGGTTCAAAGCTTTTTTTTTTTTTTTTTTAAAGTTTCATGGCTACAGTACGGCTGGTGGAGTTGGCAGGCACTGCCATCGCAGGTGGCAGAGAAAGGCTAGTAGCTGCCAAGATCAACCTTTCATCTTTAGCTTAGGCCGATGCCCACAGCATGCTAATAACCAGCTCGATGGTAGCTAGTCCGCACTAGAACTGTGGTGTTAGTGCAAGTTTCTCAAAAAATTACAGAGGCCACTGAAAGTCTTAAACAACCACTGTGAGAGAGCGAGAGAAGAACAAACAACAACAAACTCAAACTTCAATCACACCAATGCAAAGGCGAGAATAAGGTTCTGATCTTGACTTCAACACACAGCTATCAAACAGATCTCAGACTAGAAAGATATTCAGGATTTAAATTACAAAAGGATAGTAGGAGGAAATGGCTGCATGGTTGGGAAGTAAACATATATAAATAAAGTCCACAACAATCCAGCTGCCTTTGAACAGACACAAACAGAAGCCTATAAAGAAAAAGAAATTGACTTCAAGAATAAAGATGCATATGTGAGGTAAATGTGTTTGCTCAGATCAAGCACTAATGGCACAGATTTAATGATTCTAATGGCTCTAACGCATTAAGGATGATATATTAGCTGTGAATGACCTAAAAACTAATTTATCCACAACCACTGGTATATACTGTAACATGCCAGGTAAAGAAAGAGAGAAAGCACCATTATCGTAAACACTGGCCCAAATAGGATGATAGACTGTAGCACACGTGTCACATATCTTTTCACCTCCTGCTGCATACTAAAATTCTGATGCCACAAATTACAAAACACATCATATAGCCATCAATCCCAGCAGTCCCTGGGGCGGTATAGAGATCCTAACGAGCAGCAGCCACATCTATTTTCAACTCTCCAGGTTTACCCTACTTCTCCTGCCCCATGTAGTGCCCACAGTCCGTTTATCAGTCTCTCTCTTTCACACATATTCCCTCTCTTTCACTCCCTTCACTTTATGAACCTTTTCTGCAATAACTCATTATGACAAAGAGAAGGTGGAAGGGGAAAAGAAAAGGTGGAGTTGAATTATAGACAGAGGGGAAAATAGGGAATTCCCAAACCAAAAGACGGAACTTAAATCAAACAGATAAGACCTTGATTTATCCTAGCTCAAACGTAGGTCCCAAAACTTTAAAGACGCTCTACCTTCCGCATTGAAGCGTCTTGAAGCAAAAACAGGAGACCCAGTACTATTGTTGCATATGGCTAGGCTGTCCTTCAGGTTCCCAAGATACTTGTTATCGCTGAAGTAGCTCAGAGCGTAGAAGAGTGTGAGAGATGACAGTCTGGGAAGTAGGGATGTAGGGACTGTGATGGAGGCCCAAAGCTAAATGCATGAACCTGCTGACCCATCATTGTGTTCTTGGAATCATACTGAGGCCCAAACCTGTTTTTTTTTTTTCTTCCTTAACCTAATATAGAATGAATAATGGTGTCCCTGAACAACACAGCCTTCTAATTGGCAATTTAAGAAATGTATGCAGTGTTGTTAAGGCTTGCTGGAAGGAAATTTAGGAATGGGTATTCAATTTTATTAAAATTGTATTTTATTTGTATAGCGCTTTTAACGATAGACATCGTCACAAAGCAGCTCTGCGGATATGTATGAATTCTGGATGTACATTTATCCCTAATGAGCAAGCCAGAGGCAATGATGGCCATGGAAAAAAGAAATATGAGGTGAAATCAGGAAGAAGTCTTTCGAGGAACCAGTCTCAAAAGGGAACCCATCCTCACCTGGGTGACACTGGAGAGTACTATATGATTATAAATAATTCTTTTCTATCAGCCTGTGCTATACAGTCGAAATGTGCAATTGTGTAAGCAGGAAATTCATTACAGTTTTAACAAGACATTTATACCAACAAATCTGGTGAAATACTGGATTCATAAAGGTGAATTGTAATTTAAAAAGAATAAGAATGAAAATTGGTTCTATCTTTCACTTATGCCACATGGGTCAGTCTGGGAGACCTAATCTCTGTTACAATTCTACAATCAACATAGATCAACATAGTACACGTAATACAGCCCAACACCAGCTACACCAGCCTGCACCACAAGCCCGGCCTAAGAACCGCTAGAAAATTCCAACCTCCAACCAGCAACCCAACTCCAACATGACCAGGCTAACCGCAGTTTGGAAACGTCAACACCAGATAGATCACTATAACTCTAATTAAACAGCCTGATGGCCGCTAGATACTGTAATTCCAACACCAGCTAGAGTACCCTAACTCCAACCAGTCACCTAACTCCAACAAAACCAAGTTAACCTGTGCTAGGAAATTCCAACACCAGCTAGGTCACTGTACTTAGACGGGCCTGACACCTGCTAACAAAATTCAATACTAGCTAGACCAGCTTAACTCCAACCAGGCAACATACTGTATGTCCAACTACACCAGGGTAATTTCATTTAGAACATTCCTGATAAAAAGATACGTTTTAAGACCAGATTTAAAAGCATCAACAGTCTGTAGCATCCTCAGATACTCAGGGAGAGCATACCACAGGCTAGGTGCAGCTGAGCAAATTAGAATTGTATTAGAATGCATTAGAATGTACATTTTCTCTTCTTTAATGACAGATTCTGTGATTACTATTTCTGCATTTCCATTTTTGTTAAGCGTTTTTTTTTTTTTTTTCTCTCTCTCTTTTGTTCTTATCCTATAGTCTGGTAATAGTCTAGACAAAAGTATTTTTTAAAAAATGCAAAAATACATGTTACCGTAAAAAATCATGGCTGATGAGCAGGAATTAAAACATCTGGAAATAGCAAGTAGTCCACCTTCTTCATTATGCTACTATATTGCTATTTCACAAGTGCCTTTTTAAATGCTGCAGTTATGGATAATTAATCTATCAGAATAACTGGTTTAAATAATTTTTTTTTCAATGCACAAAAAACAACGTACTGTAGTACTATCACCAGTACTGTCACCAAGTTTAATTACATGATAGGAGGATCATTGATGAGCTGTGTGAATGCACAGTCTTGGCTAGAATACAATCAGCTCCAGCCTCTATATCCTACCATTCTATGTATTTTTACTGATGGGTTAGGATTAGGGTTACACCCATAGGTCGATCCGGTCTTGTACTGCACATAACTAAAAGATAGTGATAATCAGCACTGGAATGAAGCAAATGCAGATGCCTGTGATAACGTTATTTCATCTTAAAGAACATCCTGCCTCCATATTAACTGCTAGTATCTTGATCTGAATTGCCTCTGCACCATCTGTGTTTCTTTTATCACTTCTAGTGAACGTGAGTGTGAGCTCCTGCCAACATGCTGACAGGTTCATGACTCACCTCACCACTTTGTTCATGACTACAGAGCTAACTAGCTTCTAAGACAAGGCTAAATTCCAAATCGCTCTCTATCAGGGCTTGACATTGGCACCCGCCCACCCGCCAAATGCGGGTAAAATTCGGCTGTGGCGGGTAATAACTTTAGT
>JAQMYG010000021.1:9228485-9246597 GCA_030014215.1 Clariallabes teugelsi
GGCTGAATGGCTAGTGACTCCGGAAATCCACTAGCCACATTGGCCAGTGAGCAAAAAAGTTAATGTCATGCCCTGCTCTCTATCCCCAAAAAAGGGCACTAATTGGTGTGTGGAACAAGGGATTCTAGACACTACAAATAGCACTAGCTCTCTATTTTACTCTCAGAACTCTTAGTTAGCTGAGGGTCTTCAAAACTGGAATAAGAGGAGATATAATGAGAAACTGGCAAGAATTTAAAAGTACTTTCACCTCTGGTTATACCCATTTATACCAGCCATGCCTTGACTATTTTTTTTTTTTTTTTTTTTTAGTGGTGGTCAACCACAGTCCTTCTAAAGCTGCACAGAAAATGAGCATACAAACATGGCAAGCTTCTTTGACAGACTAAAACAATATATTTTTTAACAATATGGATATTAACGTATAAAGGAGTAACAATAAAATATTTTAAGGTTCAAAATCTCTCAGCACTGATGCATCATTTTCATGGTGGTGGCAACACACAAAAAGTTCTATAATATACTTTATGATGTTGTGTGTACAAATGCATTGTAATAATATGACATTATCTTGACAGGCCTGGGCGTCCTACAGCCAAGGGATTTCAAAAGATATAAGAACAAAACAAAAGAATGCGGTAGTTAATATATGACACTAACCTTTTACTGCGTATTGTGTGTGCGCGCACATGTTTGTACGTCTGTGTGTATATGTGGCAGCGTAGAATGAAAGATCTGTCAACACGCCTGAGGGAGATTAGTCAGCAGTGCAGATCCCTAGATAGCAAATGGCCTTCGTCCTTCAGATCCATTTAGTATGCAAGGCAGGTTCTTTGATGCAGGACACAAATACGTGTCTGTTTTCATCTGTTTTGGTATTATGGAGATACCGCGTCACGAAATCAGTGCTCACATTTGTATGTGACATTGTTCCTGCTTGGAGACTCTATTGATTGTGTACGCTCGAAGCCATTACACGGCATAGAGAAACAGATTGACGGCAAATCCTTACGTTACTATAACTCGCAGCTTACTACTGTCCGTTATTGCGCAACTGATGAAGTGACGGCATGTCACGAGCATGGCGAATGCTGAGATTATCAGAGCCTTTGTAGAATAAATAGAAGCTGGCATGCTTTAAATAAAAGAGATTAGTAACATTGGTGGGATAGTATGCGACGAGCCAGCCCATGCAGAAAATAAACAAGATTAGTTGGCAAAGCCTCCATCCATACTAAATGGCCTGACAGCAGTGGTTTAATCCTGCCCTCCTGCCTGGTTTCTATTAAACATAGAGCTTAATCCAGCACACTCTTAGCAATGGGGTCAGGGTGCCTGTTCACTCTGGCAGGAATATGGTTCTTCTATTCCACTGCATTCTTTCTGCAGCATCTGTTGACTGTTGAACACACAATTTTACCTGATATCAGGATGATAAGAAGTCCTAGAACCTAGATCCTAGACATCCACACTATTTCTGGACTCATACAGTTATGCGTTCACTTACAGTTAGATGCATAATCTCAAAGTCATGCAAGACAAAACTACAAATGCCTTTAGCTATCAGTAGCCCATCTAGCTGCAAATAGCTAACCTACGGTTTTGTTTTTCGTTATTTATCTTTGCAGGCAGACTGCCCAGATTTACCGAGGCAAGTTTCTACAACATTTCTACATTTGTTCGAACATGCAGTCATGTTAGGCAAACTGGCTGGGCTAAAATTGCCCGTAGGTGTGAGTGGGTGTGTTGATGTGTTCGCACGATGTGCCCTGTGATGAACTGGCGTCCCATTCAGGGTGAACTCTTCTGCCTTGTTCCCGGTGTTGCCAAGATGGGCTTCAGATTCAGCACAACCCTGACTGGGATAAAGTCTCAATACATGAATGAATGAATAAAGTATATTTCTGGCAGAAATACAGTACTGACAAGCCTTGGTCATAAGTAAGACTTATTTATGTTTTTAAAGAAAGATTTTCAGGACTGGTCAAGATACTGTAGGTTTGTTCGGTTTGATAGCTCTTCAGATAAATGTTGGTTCAAATTAATAACTTAAAGAATGATTGATGACATTAATAGCACCATCCATCCTGAATGTGCTTTGGAATTCTGTACTGCACATTCAAACGTAAACTGTACAATACTTTTCAAATGATGTCTCTGAAAATATAAAAGTAAGCAGGTAACATCTTTAAAATGCATTGACAATGATGTCAGTTGTAGGACACTAAATTAAACTGTATAGCGATGCAGTTGGGATATTTCACCTATACTTCTACTCTTATTTCAGATTTCAAATTGTTTCCACTTGTTTTCACTTAGTTTCTAAATGAAAGTGAAGGAAATGCAGGAAATGCACTTTTTGAAGTCTGTTTAAATGACCAACAGAAAAGCCTTGTTTTTACACTAATTAGTACATTATAAGTTTCAGCACTTTGATGTTACTGAAAAAAAAAAAAAAAGGAAGAAGTCGAAGCAGCACTTTTCTTCTCGTTACTTGTGGGATCAGTACAAAACGTTCCTCATAGCGCAGCGGTAAAGGTCTTTCCAGTTGAATGGAGTGCTTTGCTGGCGTCGAAAGAACATTACTGATAGAGATGCACTGACCTGAACATGGTGTGGCTAATGGAAGGAAAATGACTAGGCGCTAATAGCGCTGTTTATTGCCCATCTCCAAATGTCACCAGGCATTCCAGCAGCAGCAGCAGAAGCAGCAGCAGCCAGGGAATGGAACTTAATGCTAGAGATATAGAAGTGGAGCATAATTGATAGACATCATCCGAGAAAGTTAACTTCGAGCTTTAGGTCAGTAAGACATGGACACCTGCCAGCAAGCTGTGTCGGGCATTCAAGTGGTTTTGAGGTAGCATGCTGCATGTAGGGTCGCCACCTTTAATTCGATATCTTTGACAAATTAACTTGAAATAGCTGACTGACTGACAGACCAAAAGACTGACCGTGCCTTAGAGCAAAATTTTTTCGAGAACTAGGAACATGTGGATATAGGTATAGGTAGACTTATAGTACCTTTGTGTGCTTTTATTAAAATTTAAATCTGCTCACCTTAGTAGCTGAGGCCATGCCATAGTTTACAGTAGTTCATTGGAGTCATTTGCAATTCATAAATAGCTTATGAAACAATATACTGTATGTTGGAGGTATAAAATAAAAAAAGCCTGAACATTACATTTTCTGGGGAAAAAGGTAGAGGAATCGTCCTTGGAAAACGATGACAGGTGGCAAGCCTAACACTGTGTCTTCCAGCTTGAAATTAATTTTGCTCATTTAGAAATAAATTGTGCAGTGTTAAACTGATGCCCTGGGAGTCCTTCACTGTCGATTGAATCCTGTGGAAATGTAAAATGAACTGAAGTTTTGTTGGAGAACATTTGGCCTATCCATGGGCCTGGATTAGGTGATGGATTCACTGCTACTGTGTTTAAGATTAATTAATAAAATCATTAATAAGTATAAAATATTAAGGAATAAATCAAGGAAAATAATTGAAATCACACAATTTGGAAACATAATCTAGTATTTTATGCATGACTTACTTACAAATATGTACGTTACTCTTTACCCCAATGTCAACTCATAAGCAGGTATACTGTATATGTATATCATAATTATTGTAATCGAATTGCCAATTACTGTCATATGGTTTTTGCTGATAATATATAATGCCTTAATATATATTTAGAATAACATACGCAATCATACGTTAACACTACTGCCAAGTGAATTGAATAACACTGATTATCAATTCTATACCAATAAACTGATAATAGGATCATGGCCACCCAAGGCCATCCATGCCCACTGGTTTTCCTGCCCGGTCTGATCCAACAGTAATGCCAATGCAGCACAAACCACAATAGAAACATATCAGGATTCCCAGTACACCACAACTAGGTGTGTCAAGGTTGTTCATCCACCATCAAAATGACCTAAATCTCAAACCGATAATCCATGGAATCGTCAGACAAATGGAATACCCGATCTATGGAGGCCCCAACCCGCAACCCCCAAAGGACACATGGCTAATGTACTGGCACTGTACCAGTCAACACAACACACCCACCCTGAGGGGCCAGGGGAAGCAAAAACCTACGTGGGTTTTACGGTAAAGGTTTGAATATTATAGCTGATCAGTCTTTATAGTTTGTGTGATGGTCTGGAAAATCTTTACTGTGCGGCTGTCAATTAAGTCTGGAAAATATGTCTTAAAAAATGTAAAAATGAAAAAAAAAAAAAAAAAAAAAAAACAGTGATTAGATTTGTACACTGACTTTTCTTAAATAATTTCCTACCTCAATAACTCTTACAGTATGCATTTACCATATTTAAAAAAGCTTTTTTTTATTAAGCCACAAACACACCTTGTCTAGGTTATTTGCAAATAATATTTTGGGAAAGAATGAAGTTCAACAAATCTGATGGTAGAAATAGAATGTCTGTCAAAAAATTAATTCATTAATGAACAAATCACTTCAATTTGCAATATCAGTTGTCAATATCCAGCACAGTCATATTAAATCCTTACAACTTAACAACTTCGTTTTTACTTTTGATAAAATTCCTAGAACATGATACGCAGAATTTCACATTGTCAAGTTAATTTAATTTTTTTGGTAAATAAAAGCATTTTAGGAGGACAGTCTAAAATGTAAATAATTTAAGAAACAATAGGCATTAGTTTTATTTAAAAGCAGATATACAGGCTTTAAACTGGCAAGAAATGTTCTTTTAAATTAATATAACTGATGCTTAAACTAAGCATTCTTTACTTCTCAGACAATGCATAATGCTGTAGGTGCATAGGGAATCAGTGGTGCTATTTTATTTTTGAGCATGCTCACTTTGAAAGCTCCCTCTTTCTGAATCAGCAGTTTGCTGCATTGCTACAGAGTTTTATTTCTGACTTTCTAATGCTGCTTACTTCATTCTTGTAGCCACTGTTTACATCATTGTGCTCTGCAATTTCTCCATCTTTGTCACTGGGCACCCAGAACGTATCTTTTGGATACTCACTCACTTATCATCTATACCGCTCACAGGGTCACAGCGGCTTGGAGCCTATCCCAGGAGACTTAGAGCATGAGGCGGGGTACATCCTGGATGGGGGTAACGATCCATCAAAATTCACACACATACACACACTCAAATTTGGGAAAGGCAATTAAGCTAATCAACTAATCTGCATGTCTTTGGATTGTGGGAGGAAACCAGAGTCCTCAGATGAAACCCACCAAGCACGGGGAGAACTTGCAAACTCCATGCACACAGACTTGTGGGAATCGAACACGGACCCTGGAGGTGCAAGTTAACAGTGCTAACCACTAAGCCATCATGCCACCTTTAAGTTTTGGGCTAAACTATTTACGTGATTCATTTACATACTGTAACTCTGTTTTGAACTGAGGACAGCAAAGGTTGCGTTCACAAAAATAAGAGAGGAAATGTTTGCATTAAGAAGTCCTCCCGTTTTCTTTCTTTGAGTAAGTTCACAGTCGTGCATACTAAGCTTTGTCTCTTTCTTTTGATGATGAAACGGGATAGAACATAACATGACATTCTGACAGACATCTCAGTATGTCTTTATATGTGAATTGATTAAAGTTATGTTCAAAACACATTTAGTTTTTTTGATAAAAGCTGAATATCAAGCAAGACAATGTGTGAACAAGAAGACATTTTTGGTAACTAGTTCCATCTTTGCTGATCACCTTATTAGGAATCTTAGTAGGAAAAACCTTAGTATAATCTGTGTTGTTATAAAGTATAAAGTAATGTTATAAAGTGTTATGAAGTAATATGCGTAACATTTTTTAAAAAAAATCTATTTCTGTTCCCAGACACATTTATATACTTTAAAAACAAGCTGTGTGATTTAAATCACTCTAACACGAAATTTCCTATTTCTCATATTTCTGCTATTTTGGGACAAAAACAAAACCCTGCATATCCTACTCAACCTCCTGAGTGTGTGCATAAGAATTAATGTAAGCCTCAATTTGAACTGACTTCAAATCATAATTTGCTTGGATTACTGCGTTTTAAACCAAAAAAAAAAAAAAAACATTTTGAAAAGAACAATTTTTCCACATCTGTCAGGCAAAACAGCAGTTTGCAGCAGTTTGTATGTGTGTGATGGTCTTGCATGTGCATGTCCTTCTAGTTGCAGCGTGACAATTTTTTTCTTCATTTGTTTTTATGTCAGTAATTTTTCACCTCACTTAATTCCAACTCCATTCACCTTCCCTGTAAATTATTTCTAGATTTTGCCCTTATGCTGCCATATAATATTTCACTCAAAATGACTTTCACTTTTGCCTTTCTGCCTTTTCTTTGACCATTGATTAGGCATTATGTGTTTCCAGCCCTATGTATAAGTACTTGATCTTTTATGGGGTTTTGTCATCATTGCTAAATGCACATGACCATGACTGGGGTCACGGCGGTATTTTGCAGTTTAAATGTGATCAGCATGCATACAGTATGCTTCCCATATAAAGAAAAATGTTTAGAAATCTGGATTTTTCCCACGGTCCAAAGACATGCACAGTAGGTTGACTGGTATTTCCAAATTGCCCATAGTATATGATTGGGTGTGTTACTGTACAGTATGTGTGTGAACTTGTACCCTTCAATGAGATGGTCTACCCTGCTTTGTGCCCTGAAGTTCCTGGGATAGCGTCCACACACAGGATAAACAGTACAGATTATTTTATCCTGCATGCTAAAAAATATGACCTACACACACTGCATGAATACAGTCACATGCATTGCATAACAAAATAATAAGAACGAAATAAAATTCATGAAATCCTTAGGAGCTTTCACAAAGTGTCAAATGAAGGAAAAGTGAGTCATTAAGTCACCTAACAAGCGATGCTGTCAACAACATCGAAGCAAACAATGCATAAAACTCCTATCAGAAATGACCAAGGGCTGTTACATGAGGAATAAAACACAATGTGGCCTGCTGTTAAAGAGGAATCATTCTTAGAACAAGACTCCCCCATGGTGGAAAACCTACTGACTGCCCTTCAGCAAGAATTCCTGTCAGAGCTTCTGCCTAATCAGATTTAAGAATTCAGTGTTCCGTATAATAAGCTATAACTAACACAAAAATTAAGCTAAATTAATTTAAACAATTACCTATTTTCATGAGGGGCACTCAAGTAAAACAAAGACTTTTGATTGTGCAGAATAACAGGACACTATAATGAGAGCAAAAACTACTTTTATTTCTCTATATAATCCCCTGCTACACTAGTGTACTTATCCCAGTGTTTCTCTATTACTTGAACCTTTTATGTCTGGCCTCCCAGGAACTCCTTTAATGGCTCAAACATGATGAAATGGCTTGGAGTGAGGTCAGGACTGTATGAGAGATGTGCAGTAACTTCCAGCCGAGTTCCCGTAATGCGAAAGTGGTGTTCGGGAAAGATTTTGGTGAGATTATCCGTCTTGAAAATAAATTATTAAGCCGAATTGCAAATAAACGTCTGCTCCTGAAACATCTTAGTTCCACTTTTTAAATCTTATAGCTATGCAATCAAAATGTATTGAATAAAAGAATACACTACACAACCCTGCCTTGACATAAACTATACTGTATATTTGGCTATACTGTATATATATCTGTTCTGTTCTCATCAGCAAAGGTTTAGCCCGAGCATGAATTTTACATGACATTTGCATATGGAAGCTAGCTAAAGTGGTGTGGATCTGAATAATAAAAGGAAATTACATTCAGATCACTCATGTCTAGACAGCTCATGCAGGCTTCACTAGATTTCTCTCCTTGACTGAGGGTTGGTTTTGAGCTCGACTGGGCACTCCTGCTGACAGACTGCCTATAGATAGAGACAGTTAATATACAGATATAGAAACTATGAAATGTGTCAATGTTAAGACGCACTGTTTAAAATATGGAGATGAAATGCTTCATATAAAAAATATATACAGTATATTTAGAAATTATTTGACCGGTTAGACATTGCCTGCAGACTACTACTTTTTTTTTTTTTTTTTTTTTTTGCTTGTTTACTTTTCAAATAAAGCAGTGGTCAGATTGTGGTCAGGAAATTAGGAAGAACTAATTCCAACTTCTCGAAAACATAGCCTAATTATTGCTGCAGTAAATCAAGCCAACTAGTTGAAGTATAGTAATAATAAGTGTATTTTATGTCTCGATCTTGGCTCTGGCTTCACTTCATTTCATTGGTTCTTGACTTTCACCTCAACCTCCCTAACACTTAACCCTAGCTAGTGCTGGTTGTGGGCTTAGACTTGGCTACTGTCCCATGTTTTCCACAAAGGTTTAGATTGTTTTATTGACATTTGCTCTTCCTAATTAGGTTATTATAAGATGACCTGACCGTGTTTTCTGGTTTTATTTTTGCTTTCACATAAACTCCATTCCTTGTGACAAACATCAGCCAAATTATAACACAGACTCCCTGAAAGACAAGGGATAACTTACATTATTTAACAGTCAGTTCTGACCGAGTAATCTTAATGGATGAGAAGATTTCCATGACTGGTGATAATAGAGCTTAACAGCACTGAAACATTTACCTTCAGAAATCACTCAACATACCAGATGTTCTAATAATCATTAATTACACTAAGTTTCAGTCGCAGCATGAGTAAAAGTAGGTCAGTTTCCAAAGTCAGGAGAGATCAGCTGCTTTGTACATTAATGTTTAAGATTTTTAAGATAATGTTTAAGATAATGTTACGTTATCTTAAACAGGAGTAATTAATAATTGCTAATAGTAATAAGTGCTTCTAAATCATTACAAATTGCCTCTGTGTTGTTTTATTTACACCTAAGGTAAGCTCCAAAGCTTAGCTTCTGAATCCCAAATCCTTCTCTAACTGATTGTACAACCTACATAGCACACTAGCTTTCCATTTAACGCTATTTGAGATTTAACCCCAGGACCCGGAAGTTAGCTGATATTCTAGTGCAGAATAAGTTGAAATATAAAGAGAAACTTATAAGATTTACAGGACTGTCCACCACCTCCATGGTTTATTCCCATAGTACCAGTAAAAAAAAAAAAAAACGAACATCCTCGTTAATTACATTAATTGTCAGTCGCCAGCACTGCTGTGTTGGCGGAGCAAAATAACTGCTTAAATAAACAAACAAATCCTAATCTGCTAATTATACTGTAAATGGTGGTTGCCAAACTGTTGTATTTACAGAATATTACACTTGTGGTTGTGCTACATCTCAGCCATGCTAATATTCAGCACAACAGCACTTTTGTGTTATATTGCTCAATTAGTGCACCTGGAAAAATGTTCAGTAGCCATTTCCATAAGTTATTTACATCTGTTTGTGTTGATGCCTGAAGCACAGCTCTTAGTGCAATCGGCACTGCTTAATAAGTTTGTTAAACATTTCTGTTATGGTTCATTTTCATTGTCCATGATCGTGTACATTTTGGTATTGAGTATTGGGAATTCATAATGTAATAATAATACTTATTAATATTTTTACTATTACAGTGGAACCTTGAATTACAAGCATAATTCGTTCCGGAAGCGGGCTCGTATTCCAAAACACTCGTAAATCAAATTTTCCCATAAGAAATAATGGAAACTCTAATTATTCGTTCCAAAAAAATAAACACATAAAAATAATTAATACAATATATAAAGTAAAAATAAAACAAATTAGTCTGCACTTTACCTTTAAAAAAAGTAAAAATAAATCGAGACAGATAAGTGTTTCAAAGGCACTGTGTGTGTGTATGTGTGTGTGTTTGTGCATGTGTGAAGTAGGAGGAGGAATCAGCCTCACCCTTCTCATCTTACACAGTAAACCCTTCTCTCTTATTTGAATTTCACACACACACACACACACACACAAGTGCGTGCGTAGTGCAAGAGAGAGAAAAAACATTTTCTCGGTTGTGATCACGTGACGCTCGGCGTCAAAACAAGAAGCACATGCGTGATACTTAATACTCGGTACTCGTAAACCAAGACAATGCTCGTTTTTCAGGTCAAATTTTATTAAAAATCTTTGCTCGTCTTGCGGAACACTCGTAAACCACGTTACTCACAATCCGAGGTTTCACTGTATTATCATTATTATTATTATTTTGCTTAATATTTGATTGTCTGTAAAAAATCCTAATATGCATTTTATTTTATTAAGGAGTGTTGCCTGTTTTCACAGTTCTTGTTTTCTGTGTGCTCTGATCGACATTTCTGATTACTTCCTGGTTTCGACCCCTGACGGTGGACTCATTTGCTGTTATGGATTATCCCTGTGTGTTTATCCATTGATTCAGACTATGACAATGATTACTGGTTTGCCCTCAATAAGCAGCATGCTGATTGTACACAATCGCTTCCTACCTCTTCAACATGCCTCATATTTCACCAATCCCGGGAGGAATTTTTGTTGTTAAAATTGTTTAAATTGCTGTTAAAACATTGTGGTAACATTCATTTGACAATGTTACAGACATTGGGACAGCGCTGGCATTAGGTTGTTTTAAAAAGTTAGAATTCCTTTGATGAAATGATGTCAGAACAACATTGACTATATGACAATAGGATAATGTTAAATGAACCCCCCCCTAACACAATGTTGCAAAAAAGACTTCAAAATCTGGTTGCGGTGGTGAGAGCACTGTGTGCTTACCACAGGACCACTAAGGGACATGCTGCTGATGTTAGTAAATGCTCTACATAACAAAGAATACTACAGAACAATACCAGACAACAGCAGTTTGCTTTAATATAAAATTGGAAAGCAGCCAAATGGGTAAAAAAAAAACACATAAAGTCTAATAAGATCTGTTCTGTGAAAGCGGTCTGATGCAGGTTGGACGCTGTGCAAACACCATATTAGAGTACAGTAATTTGGCAGCTAAGAAGTACCTCACAGCATTATTTAACATCACGGGGTCTACTTAAGCCCCCAATTCAAGCCCTGTATCTTGAGCCAGTCAACCACACGTTCATTCAGGAAATGGTCTCCTGAGGACAAAAAGATCCTGAGGGGCTGTTTCGAGAGCACAGAGTGGAGTATGCGGCAGGAACCTCATGGTGAAGCCATTTATTGGATCAGATAGTGCATTACTTTTGGTATGGACATTATTGATGATGTTAAATCGCTTCCGAAATAACAAGCCCTGGACTACCATTAAAGTCAAGCACCTCTTTAACTTGAAAAAGAAGGTCTTTAAGGATGGTGACCAGGCTGAGCCTATGCGCATTCAAAGAAGACTTCAGATCAGTCTGCGGCAGGCGAAGAAGAAAAGCGTGGAAAAGAAACTGCAGGAAAATAACACGAGGGAGGTCTGGGATGGTAAAAAACATTAGAGGCTGTTACAGTATAGATGGTGATGTTATGAGGCCTAATGAGGTAAACCAGTTCTATAGCAGGTTTGACTACCTTGCACTGTTAATACTGTCTGTCAACTTTCCCTCCTCAATCACAGTCTTTGTCCCCTACGTTTTTCACCATGCTTCCATCCCTCTATCATTACTAGTGACCAGGGCAAAATGCACTGGAGGGGGACTATAGGAGTCTTGTGGAAAAAATTGTGACTTGATGCAGGACAGATCATCTCCAGTCTAAATACCTCTAAGACCAAGGAGATGGTGATAGACTTTTGTCAGACTGGGCCCATACTGTACTACTACTGATCACCACTGAAGGAGTAAGGTAGAGGTGGTGAGGACATACCAATACATATAGCTACTGTACAACTGGATAACAAAATGGACTGGTCAGCAAACACAGAACATGCTCTTTCTATGGAAACCAGACTCTTTTAGCATCTGCAAAAAGCTCCTACAAATGTTCTACCAATCACTGGTGGCCAGTATTCTCTTTAACATGTGTTGGGTAGGGAACCACAAAAGCAGAGATTCCACACAGTTGAACAAAGTTGTTAGGAGAGCGGAATCTGTGGTTGGCTTTAAGCTTGACTCGCTGAAGCTGGTGCTGGAAAGGAGGACCTTGAATAAAATGCTGTCCATCATGTAAAACACCAACTGTATGGAGCTTTTGCCAAGCAGATAAGCATGTTCAGTGGCATACTTCTATTACAGAGCTGCTCTACTGACAGACTCCTTTGTTCCCAGGGCTATACTGTATGCTGTTTTCACACATCTTAATGGTGCCTGGGGACGTGATTGGAATTCTTGGTCATGATGGTCCCTCAACCACTACTCATCGTCTGTTATACATTTAGCTTTCCTTCATAACAGTCTTACTGTTCATACTGTAGTCATATTCATGTACTCATCATGTACCCTAACACATGCACTTTCATCTATCTTTTAAAGAAAATTAAACAGAGAGCTAACATTACAGGACTGAGAGACATGAAACGAGATATACATGCTGTGTACAGAAAGCCGTTGTGTCCGTCCTAATCTCTGATAGAAATTCTAAACCCTAACCCTAAAAACATAAGGGACCATGAATGTGGTCAACGTTGTGTGAATTGATGTCAATCGGCATAAATGCTCCAAACAAAGGTCAACGTTTCATTGTTTCAATGTTCTATTTGCAACATTGGGTTTGGGCCATCTGTTCAAAATTATCATAAAGTTAATTCCAATTAATTATGTCATTCCAACTTACAAAAGCAATGTTACACCAAAATGTTCCTGATCGTGGAGGTATTCTCAATGTCGATTACAACTATATTACAATAATACAAGTTTACCAACTGGAATTGCAGTTTAACAAACTAGAAAACTCATTCTATTAGTAAAGAAATTTAATTGCCGAAGACTTTTCTCTCTTTCCTGTTGAATTGGAATAACCAGTCCAGTTAACAGCATTCAGCATTTCTCTGATGTGGCAGGAAAAAAATAGCTTGACTAGATGTGTTAGATTTTGTTAACTTGCCTACTTACTGTCTTTACAGTAATTGGGCTCCAACATTCCTAACATCAGGAGCTTTCACATTGCTCGTTATTACAAAAAGGCAACATGTTCTCACATATAAGTGGTCTATAATGTTGCTAACAAGTTCAGAAAGTTGGCAAGTTTTGACAATGTAAACACTTCTTTAACAATTCTAAACAAGACCTACAAAAACTCCTGTTTTGTGTTTCTACCACACTGTAGGTGCTATGATCATTAACAGAAGTAAACTGACATTTTTGTTTTCAGAGCACAGCAAAAGCATTATATACTGTACAGTAGCAACATTGCAAACATGGAGCAAGTTTGAAGTTGCTGATCTGTATTACATTTTTTGTTTAACCTTAAACAAAAAACAATTATTTACATTTTAAGATTTCTTCTTAGTTACTGATAGCAACCCAATGGTTATTACTGTAGTTTCCTATACAGTACCAGCACAATAGATCACAAATATGCAATGTGAAAAAGAACACCTTTTCAAACTTATTTATATAAAGCAATATTTAAGCTGTTATCATACAGGATTTTTAAATCTATATTTAACTTAGTTACTTGTATAACATCTAAAAGGTCAATAAAACAAGTTCTGTGTGAAGCTGCAATCTCCTCTGTACTTATACTTTACTTATATATTGTTTAAAATTTTAACCGAGCAGATTTTCCAATGACTTTCACAAATTAAATAAATTACCAGATTTTTTTGCATCTCATTAAATATAGAATGTATGGACTATCTGCCTTATATGTAAGTCTATAACTTAATACAATAAGCAGCATGAATAAAATCTCTGATCTGATTTGTAGTTGTCAGTCCAGTACTGTCACATAATAAAAAACAAATCAACACCAACACACCAGTTCTGATAAGAAACCAGCAATTTTGTGGTATGCTGCTCTTTTTCTTCTAAGGTCGTCCTCCTCATCAAGTGGAGGTAGGCCACGGTTCAAATACCCAGCTTTCCAGGCATCATGGTCTTGGTCTTCACTTTCACTGTCCACGCCATACAATTCTCAAAGGTTATCCGTTTTATGTCGCGGTCACCTCTTACCCTTGTCACGCTTATATAGGCATCAAGTTAAAGGCCTTGCTCAAGAGACCAAAACCTGCAATCTGGTGGTGGCAGGGCTCAAACCTCTGACCCTCCAATCAGCAACCCAAAGTCTCAACTGCCTGAGCAACCACTGCCCCATACTGCCTATTAACCGAGTATTTATATGTTTTTACATGTCCAAGTAAAATGTTGGGACTGGACAATCTGAGACATCTTATCGGAGTCTGTTTTCCCCCTATTGTGCCTTTCCAGCAACGCTAAACCAATGTCTTGGGGCCACTGAAGTGGAATAACCTGAAAGTGTTGTTCTATTGTTTTAGTGCAGAATTTAAGATGGCTGAGGTTACTGCAATGCTGTTTTTTTGTAACAGGTCTGTTTTATTCCATTTCAAATGCTTTGTATGGTTTAGGAGCGACGCTGTGATGTGCAATAAAGCATGTTTTATATTTATGCTGTCAAAAAATGAAGTGAGCCTCCTTGCACACATACCCAGCATGCTGTTTTCATTTTCATCATTTTTACATTTCTCTGTAGGAAACTGAAAACGTAAGTATGTTAAAAGGTATCAATCTGGCATTTTTGAAAATGACCTGTTAAAATGTAGATGAAGCCTGTGAAGCTGGTAGTTGATCTACAGTATTAGTAATATACAGTACTGAACACTATGCCCCAAATACACTGTAGTTCACATGGATTAGTGTATAACTTGGAACAAGGGCTAACAATCATTAAAATAAGCTATGGGGTTTCTGATGGAAACACACCTGAATTTCCTGGAAATGTTCTTCTGAGACAAACAATGGAATAGCACACATGTATTACTGTGTATGTGTGTGTGTGTGTGTGTGTGGTTGTCAGTGTTGTGGTCTCTCTGGCTGAGATCAGCAGGAGTGGCATTGACATTAGCCAGCTGTGTGTGGTCCAGTTTCTATGTGACAATGACCGGCTACTAGATTTACAATCTCCGCCCCCATATTGCTCACTCCTCTCGGCTATTTTCCATTTCCCTGCATCCCTTTCCCCTGCTGTGCATATCACTCATTCTAATGGGGTGCTTTCAGATAGAGAGGGGGAATAAAATGCTAGACAAAAATGGGTCAGTTTCAACATCCCCCATTCACTCACCATGACTGGGACTGAGAGAGAAAGAGAGAGAGAGAGAGAGAGAGAGAGAGAGAGAGAGACACCATATGGTGGGTGGTCTATCATATGGCAGATGGTCAATACAATAAAATGTACAAACATTAATCAGGAAGGATAAAGAGCAAAGAGCTCAGGTCCTTTTTGAGTCTTCCTAATCCTGCTAATCATTTTATCATGCTGGTCTGTATTAGCGTTATAGCGACATAAAATGTGCATATAACTTAAAAACACATTCACAAAAGCATTAATCGACAAAGATTGTTCAAATCAATCTGGGACTTTCTGGACAATGAAAACAGATTGACATTTACAGGAGACATTTTAAAGAAAGCCTGTATGTCCATGAATGACGATGCTGATAGAGGTGGCTTCAAGCCCACTACAGGCGTTCCCATGAACATTCACCAGGTGAAACAGCTGATCCTTGAAAATCGATAGATAACTTGTTATCAACTTGTGGAAGAGATCACTGTGTGTGGGAACTGTACACACAATCATTCACCAACACAACTTGTGAGTTTCGTTTTTTTATTTAACCGTCACCTGTTATTCTGCGCAATCGAAAGTCCCGATTTGACTTGAACACCCCTCGTATTTTGGAATCTTCAGTCTACCAGGATAAATAAATAAATAAATAAAATAAATAAAATGTGATTTTCTATCAACGAAACTAACATAAATCATACTAAGACCCTGAATAAAGGCACTTTCAATGAACGCATGTCATCTGTGAGATGCGAAGGCCATAATTTATTCAAATTGTGAAGTGTGTTCAACAAAGGTGCACATCAAAATCAGCATCTCATTGCCCATGTGACACCCACGCGCATTCCACTTCCTTGGAAAACAATCTATCCGTCTCTCAAGTGCTTACTTCCTGATGCTGATGAGCTTGACAGCAACATTCGTACAGTCCTTCAGCAACTTTGACAGCATAATAACAACCAAACAGCATAATAACTACTGGATTACTTCAAATAATGCCATTTATGGCTGGACCCCATGAAGAAAGACAGATTTAAAAAAATAATAATAAAATAAATAAATAAACAGTCACAGGTTCTAGTTGCTTTCTACAAAATCAAACTGCATTCAGAGGTGACACTCACCGGGTCTTTAGCTTTCTGTGCTAACACTGCAAAGGTGGAGATCTTGCTGCAGAGGCATTTAGTGTGGACGGTGGGCGACGGGAGTGTTTTGCAGCCTTCTGCGTCCCAGTTTTCCTCACCAGTCTCTCTGCAAACACAAACACAAAAGGCAGAGAGAAAGAGATATTTAGGGTGGACTGCACATCCAGGGTCCGGGTTCGATTCCTGTCTACTGTCTGAGTGCGTGGAGTCTGCATGTTCTCCCCATGCTTGGAAGGTCTCCACTGGGTACTCTGGTTTCCTTCCACGGTCCAAAGACATGCAGATTAGGCTAATTGGTGTTCCCAAATTGCTTGTAGTATGTAAATGAGCATTTGAGTGTGTGTGTGTGTATAGGAGTGTGTGTGCCCTGCAATTGATTGGCACCCTGTCCAGTGTGTGCCCCACCTTGTGCCCTGGGCCTTCTGGGATAGCCTCCAGGCCCCCTGTAACCCTATATACATAATAAAGTGATATAGACGATGAGTGAGTAAGTAAGTGAGCTTTCTCTCAATACACATTTCAATCAGATTAAAGCTACAATATGGCTTGGCATCAGACAGCCTCAAGACAAAAATCCTATCAATTCTATTAAAACTAAAGTTAAACAGATGTCCCACTAAGAATAAGATCTAATATCATTCAGTTACTTTAATCTATCAGCTGATACAAACACTTTGTATTTAGGAAATACTTACTGTAGCAAAAAAACCTTTGGATTAACAGACTTAATATGACATTCTAGCTAACATTTAGGGGATTAGCAATAGGCTACAGCTGTTGATTTGTGGTCTCAGTTATTTCCTAATCTTTTAAATGTTAGTAAGATTCAAATTCTTTATATTAGCATACTTACAGTATTGACATTCTAGCTAACATTTGAACTATTAGCAATAAAGCTGTTGTTACAATATATAGCCTCAGTAAATTCCCATGCTCTAATATTTTAGCCTGACATTAGCATTTGACTAGCTTGTATCAAGATGTTCTGACATTTTACCTAATATTTAAGAGATTAGCAGTAAAGCTATTCATAATTCTACTGTTGAGACTTTTTGATATTCTAGCTAAGATTTGAAAGATTAGCAAGAAAGGTTTTGCTATATAGCCTCAGTTTCATACTGTATGCTCTCAAATGTTATTAGCTAGATTCAGATCAGGATTTAACTAGGTTAGCCTCAACATTTCTTTTTTATTTATTTATTTTTTACGTTAGCTAGTCATGAGGCGGCATGGTGGTATAGTGGTTAACACTGTCGCCTTGCACCTCCAGGGCCCAGGTTCGATTCCCGGCCAGGCTCGATTCCCGTCTCTGTGTGCATGGAGTTTGCATGTTCTCCCCGTGCTTGGTGGGTTTCCTCTGGGTACTCTGGTTTCCTCCTACAGTCCAAAGATATGCAGGTTGGGCTAATTGGCGTTCCCAAATTGCCCATAGTGTGTGAATGAGAGTGTGAGTGTATGTGTGTGTGTGTGTATGTGCCCTGCGATGGACTGGCACCCTGTCCAGGGTGTACCCTGCCTCATGCCCTAAGCCTCCTGGGATTAGGCTCCAGGTCCCCGTGACCCTGAACACAGGATAAAGCTTTATAGATGATGAGTGAGTGAGCTAGTTATGAACTTTGTTAACTTTATTATTTGGCTGATTTTACTTCTGCTAACCTCCTGTCACAAAATATGAAGGTATAAGATTACATTACATGATTATATTTATCTTGTCGCACACAGCAGTTGCTATCTCTTCATCGTTTAGTGCATATCCATCCATCTGGGTGCCGTCGAGGCCAATGGTGATTACCCATATGAAAAAAACCTGCATGATTCATATAAAGCAATCATATATCTTCCTTACTTAATCCGGTCAGAATGACAT
>JAQMYG010000021.1:9266938-9277896 GCA_030014215.1 Clariallabes teugelsi
TTTGAGGGATTTATTTTTTACATTCTACAACAATAACACCTCGGATTAGAGCCGTTATGAAGGCTTTACAGATCATGAGTAGCAGACATTAACTATTCAAAGGATATTATTGCAGATTTTGGGCGCCTTCAGCATTGTTTTTTTTTCACTATACCTTTAAATTTCCAATACATATGTTTATTATTTTTTTTACGCTGTCCATTAACAGCCAGTCAAATCATCTATTAAAGGAAATAATAATAATAATTATAATACTTTTCATTGTGCAATTCTTCTAAACTCTATTCTGCTCCTAGGTCAACACATTACCTTCCAATACACATGAATGGAAAAGAAGCAATGCAGCCCATTAGCTGTTGTTAAAAAAGAAAAAAAAACCATAGCATTTAATTATACTGCAAAAACAAATGATTAACATTAATTATGCAGAGTCATGGATTTATTAACAGATTAGCTACGATTAGCAAATATGTTGTGGAATTTGTTATAAATGTATTTAAAATATTTATAAATTATAGAAAGCATTACAATACGAGGGGCGTTCATGTCAAACCAGGACTTGATGTGATGAACATTTCTCATGTGTGAAGACTTCAAGCACAGTACAGTGATTAGACTCTTAGCCTCAGTAAAACATTTGAATGTTTAAAAAAAGGTCCATGAAGGAGGTGGTTTGGAGCCCCATGAACATTTAATGAGTGGAAAGCCTGATTTTTAAAAATCGACAAATAACTTGTCACAAAATTGCAAACGGCAGACACAATCATTCACCAAGACCACTTGTGCATTACAGGAACTCGACTGGGAGTCATTGCACCATTCCCCTGTACAGTCAAGCCATTTCCACATGTTTGAGTCATTAAAGGAGTTCCTGGGAGGCTAGTGTTTCAGCTGTGAAACAGGCATTCCAATCCTTGGCTTCAGCTTATTGAGAAAACTTTCTACTAAGACGCTGGAATAAGTACGATAGTAAATAAAGGTAGTTTTTACTCTCGTAAGTGTGTTTTGTTATTTTGCATAATAAAAAGTCCTGGTTTGACTCAAACAACCTTCCTATTGTATATTTCCTCCAAGAAAAGCAATAGGAGCGAGTAAAATGATATACAGTAGATGGTGGTGGGATAATGAAATTTATGGTTCATATACACAGTGATGTCTTGAATTTGATTGGCATTAACAGTTATTTCAACACCATACTGGATGTATGAAAGCCATATGTCACACATACTATATGTAGTTAATCAATGTTATGAGGCTTTCTGTAAAGATACATTTATCTTACAGTTATGGAAGAAGTCTCCAGTGTTAGCACTTTATAACAGGCAGTAGGTTTTCTGCCACCGGAGAAGCTTGACAAGGACATGACAAGCTGATTTATTAAAAAAAAATTTGAGAGGGGAAAAAAATGCGAGTGACGAAAGATGCTGCAAAGTGCTAACAGCAAGTGACAGCCTCTCAACTTCTCATTGAACATCTCATGGAAGTTCGGCAGCGGCAGCACATGAAACAACCATGGAATGAAACGGAAATGTCATCATTACCATATCACTGTGGTATAAGATACAGTAAATAAATCACATTTAGGAATGCTCTTATTGCAAAATAAATAGCACTCAAATAACAGCCATGTTGCGTTTGAGTCCAAGGCTTGCCATAACTTTTCTGTCGTATTTTGTATATTTGTACTGTATGCATACGAACAAAAAAGATGGAGGACTGGTCATGCACATGTGTATTTCCAATAGACTTTATGCAGTCTCTCTTCCCTCGTGTCTATGGGTAGCTACTCTTTTTTTTTTTAGAGCTTTGTCTGATGAAGAATCTTACAAGCCATGACATGGGTCAACACTGCTACTCAATTATAAGCCTCTAAAGTCTCTGTAAATCACTTAAAACCCACTCAAACCCATATTAGGAATTTTATGGCCAATTACTGAAAAGGCTGCAGAGAGCACTGTAATGTGACAGGAGAAAATCACAGTTCCCATTACTAGCATGTCACCTTGTGGCCTTCACCCGATAATACTAATAACTTGCTGTTGCCGGAGGGGGGGGATCAACGGAAACCAGTACGCAATCTTTTCATTCTTTCTCAACACCATCCGCTTTCCAAGTTGTTCAGGATCATCATCCAGATACAAGCAATCTCATTGGGAATGTTACAAGAGGCTAAAGTTAGGGCGGGCGATGAGGACGAGCCTCAAGACTTTCCTAAGGCTTATATTTCTTCATTCGTATACACCGCAATAAAATCCATTCCACAGTCTCATCTCCATCCAGCCGAACATTTAGAGTTAGTGGCGGAATTTCAAGGAGCTCGGATCTGATACTTTGCGAAAGGCTTGGGAGAGTTTCTTGTAAAAGAAAAAAAAAACGATATGACCGTATACACCTTGGGATCTAGTTTAATAAAGGTGCCAGTATAATTTGCTGCTAGGTTGTAGTATCATTTGTCCCTGTTCTCACCCAGTTGCCATTTTCATGGTTCGAAATTAATGTCTCCGTGCTGACACTGGAAGAGCGGTGCAACAGGAGGTGTGACATTTAAAATCCGTCAGTGCAGTGGGACTTTCTAACCCTATTTGATCTTAAAATTTCATTTAAACTACCACCTGTTGAGACCCTCTCTTCCAGCAAACGAATGCCAAAATGGCATAACCTGACCGGTTTTTTTTAAAGTTCTGCTCCATTTAGTCCAACCTGGTTTTGTAGATGAACACTTCTTATGCACACGGTAGCACGGCATTATTATTAATAGGCTTCTGCATTCAAATAGACTACAATAACTTCAGAGATGTTACTAATTAAATATATTACTAATAATTGGTGCATTATGAAACTACACAATTTGGAAAACTGTACAAATCACATCAATGCCTATTAAATATACTGTAGGTATGTCAGCCTGTCCATCCACACATCCCACATACATAAATAGATTATTATCTAATGCAAATAATGCATCATGAGTAAATATAAAAATACTATAGATATACTGTATAAATGATTCCGTAAATAAACAATACAAGATGACACACTCAAGCAGTCATTCTGTATACTGCTTATCTTGTACAGGGTCACAGCTTATCCCAGGGAACTCAGGGCACTAGGCAGAGTAGACCCCTAGATAGGGTGCCAGTCTGTTACTTACACAATCCGGGCTATTTGGGAACACCAATTAGCCTACGTTGCAATTAAAGCATGTCTTTGTGACTCATTTTCACAATGTCACATTTTACATTTTCAGTTATAATAATAATAATAATAATAATAATAATAATAATAATAATAACTAGCTTTCATTTATAACATTTATTTCCAAAGACTACTTTTCATTTCTTAATATCTTTCATTTTATAGCAAGGCATTAATTCATTAATTTTAACTTTCAAAATGACACATTTGCTCAATTCTGCTAAAATCTGTGGCTAATCCTTTTGCTATTGATTATATTTAGCTTGGAGCAAGCAGTTTCTAACATGAGACTTCTTTGCTAGCAAAGTGTGTAGCAAAGTTGTGCTAGCTTCCAGCTAGACCGAACCACATCGAAGACTTCAGTGAACTCCAAAATGTGCTCTTTCTTTAGCTGATCAAATAGAGAGAGATTATATAACAGCTGGTGCAATAATGAAGAATTGTTCGAAAAACTCAAGTTCAAGAGTTGGTAGTATAAAAGTGCTAGCAGGGCTAAGCATTCAATCTTTCAAATGTTATTAAAAGGGGAAAAAAAGTGAAGAAAGAAAGAAAGAAAAAAAAGAAACTATTTAAGGTTTCATTTTGGTATCCGCATCAGATTATGAGAATGCTACTGTATGAAGTATTGATCTCTATCAACATTATGAAGAGTTGTGTGTGTGTGCGTTACTTTATCCAAGTTTTTCCCGCAAGTCTTAAGGACAGAACAGCTTCACAAATTCCTTCTCCATTTCTAAAACCTGTAATTTAATGTAGAATTCATTGATTCTGGAAAATTTTTGATATTGTCATATAGCCATGGTATCATGCCGTTCGAATCAAACCGGGACATGTGATGAAATTTCTTATGAATAATGGCATTAAACCATTAAATTCACATTTATCACAGACTTCAAGCACATGATGACTATTTTTAAGGGTACAAATGTGTTAAAGAAGGCCGTAACCCCATGAATGAGGATGCTTCTCGAGATAGCTCGGATCCCACTGGAGTCGTTCCCGTGAACATTCACACGGTGAAGCGCCTGAACCATGAAAATCGGCGGGTTAACTTGTCAGTAACTTGAAGTAGAGACACATTTGTCTGTGAGAACTGTACACACAGTTGGAGGCCAGCATTTCAGATATGGAGCTGGCAGTCTGATTATGACTCTGGTGCACTAAGAATGGTAAAAACTTGATGGTATCCAAGCACTAGTGAAACACTGGAGTAAGTGCATTAGTGTAGCAGGAGATTATATAGAGAAATAAAGTCAGTGAGTTGAAAAATGAAAATCCCAGTTTGACTTGAACGCGCCTCATTTTAGCACCGTGCCTACATATTTCACACACCTTCTACACTCTCAGGTGTGGGATCACTGAGAATGAGTATACAGTAACATGCATAATAATCCGAAATAAACCAGGTCAGGTGCACGTTACTCCTAATCACGGCTAGGTCGGTTTACTTCTCGCAGTGATGTTAGCTGACAAAAGCTTCTTTTTTCCTATGATGAGCTTGCACAAAAAGAATGTGCTTACTTCATCCTGCACTTCGGTGAGCACAAACAGCTGACATGGCTTTGTTTGGCATCTCTTGAGCAGCGTGTGTGAACCCAAGCTCAATGGCTCATTTAAAACAATAAATGCTGTGTCCTTTTCACACTGAACTGCCAAAGACTCCCCAGCACAGTGAAAAGGCCACGGCCGCCTACGACCTGCTGGCAATTAACAGGCACTTCCCTGGCAGGAACGGGTGAAGAACACAGAGAGAGAGAGAGAGAGAGAGAGAGAGAGAGAGAGAGAGAGAGAGAGAGTGACAGCAGCATAAGACAAGTCAATTCAAAGTAAACTAAATTATTTGGCAAGTAAATACACCACAGGGACAAGTAGCTGTGGGTAGATACCACTACCACTACCACTATACTACCAATAATAATAATGGACAGCCTGTTGAAATTATTAACATGACCTACTGTATGCAAAGTTAATACCTTTTAAGAAGAAACACCTGATTTTATTATTATTTAGGGCCCAAGCACTATGACATCAGCCCTATGTCGTCACAGTGTGTGAAGAGCCCTCTTGTTTTTCTAAGAATTGTCTTCTTTTTTTTTCCGGGGCTTTTTGGAGGTCAGACAGGTTGGAATCTGCTGCCATTAGTATGTCTGACAGTCTTGCATAGCTCACACACATTTGCACGTATGCACACAAAACCTGGTTCACATTTAGAGCTCTGAACTTTCACACTGCATGTCCAAAGGAAGTCAATTATTTTAGCATATTTACGATCGCCACTAAACCTGGCTATCACTATGTGATATCAATACATCGAGGATGCAAAATTTTTGAGAGATTTTTGATTATCTCAAACGGGTCAGCCCTGACATTGCCTTAAATTTATGCTGGTTAATAATTTTCTGTTGTTGTTGTTGTTGTTAGTCTTTCGGCTGCTCCAGGCAAGGGGTCGCCACAAGTTTTACGCCAGATGCTCTTCCTGAGTGATACTATATCAAGTGACATAACATTATTTGACATCATACTGAGTGACATCATAGTGTGATGCTTTTTTTCCTAGGATCTGGGACCTTTTGGAGGTTTAAACATAAAATTCCCCTTTTGGGCATTGGTGGCTCAGTGGTAGGGCTCTCACCTACCATGAGAAAGGCCCGGGTTCGATCCCCAGCCAATGCCCAAAACTCCACCACTGGATCCAGTGCTGGTCCAAAGCCCGGATAAAATGGGAAGGTTGCATCAGGAAGGGCATCCTGCGTAAATCCTGTGCCAGTCGCTGTGGTGACCCCTCAACAGGAGCAGCCGAAAAACTAACAACAACAAACATAAAATTCCCCTTTTCTAAAATTATGTCATAGTGGTATAGGTATGTCCCATTTACATAAATGCATGTGCCCATTGTCTTTCTGGTGTGCACGTGTGGTGATGATGCGGGGTGTTTGGGCCCACTCATCGCTGCTTGTTATTATTATTATTATTATTATTATTATTATGATTATTGTTTTATTATAATTGGTTGTTGTTTTTCCAATACATTAGAAATGGTTACATATACTAGAAAAAAAATCAAGGATAGAAATCACAGACTTCAAAAGCAACATTATTATTATTATTATTATTATGGGTTGATAATTAATTATAGTCGATGATCAGTTGATTTCCTGTGCATTTTAAGAGATTGCTCATGATAAACTGCAATTGATTTCAATCATTAAAAATTCCTAAAACAAGCCATTTTCAATGGCTTAGAGATTAATTTTGCAGGTCTAATTTTATCCATTGTTCTGGTAGATACAGTAGAAAATGTTTTTTTGTGTGTGTGTGCATTTGAAAGAAAAACAAACCCATCTCCATTACAAGAAAGTTACCCAGTTAATGTCAATGCTCATCACATTCACTTCTCTGAGAATAGTCCATGTAAAGCTGTCACATCAGTAAAGTGCAGTAGAGTAAAAGTGGAGAAAGACAGAGACAGAGAAATAATAAAGACGGAGATATAGTGTATAGAGAGAGAAGAATAGTGATGGACTGTCAAAATCACTGGATAGTGAAGCAGAACTATACACTTCGAACAGGCAGGTAAAAGAGTGAAAGACACTAGGAAAACTTGGTTGCTGAAGGAGGAAAACGTGTACGGTCATGCTATGTGAAACGACAGAAACTGGGAGAGAGGTGTACGTTCTCCTTCATGGTGAAAAATTCAAATCCCAAGAGAAATGTCTATGAATGAATTAAAAAAAAAAAAAAACTTTTGGAAATTTTGGAGGAAGTCAATCCCATGTGCTCTCATACAAAGATACTATGATTGGGAAAAGAAATGAAAGAAACAAAGAATGGGGAAAAAACAGTTCAGAAAGCTGATAATAGATGCACAATAACCAAAATAACAGCTGGAATTTACATTTACACATACACTTGTTCATTCATCTTCTATACCACTTATCCTGTACAGGGTCATAGCCTAACCCAGGAGATTGTGGGCACACACACACACACACACACACACACACACAAACACACACACACACACACTACAGGTACTTTTGGGAATGCCAATCTCAAAGCTGTGTTTTCATCATCTTCATCATCATCACCTTCTTCTTCATTATTTTTTTTTTCATGTTATTCTTTGTGTTCATCCTCATCATCATCCATATCATCATCATCATCATCACCTTATATTTATATATAGTTATATTTGCAGATGAAACACTATGCAACACTACATAAAAAGGGTGACATGCAATGACCTTTCATATTATTATTATCATTATTATTATTATTATTATTATTATTATTATTGTTATAGGTGTCGTTGTGTTTTATGCTAGTATATGTAATACACTGATAACGCTACCATGAAATGAACTGAGATCTCGACAGCAGTGGGAAGACAAAGTAGAAGAAGAAGGACATGGAGCACAGCTGGAAAAGGAAGTGGCATTAAGATGAAAGGAGGCACCCAGAGTGCTATCTCACTTCAAACAAAGGTCAGGGGGGGCATTAAAAAAAGTAAATGTTGTACTGAGACGAGGTCGTTCGGAGTAACAGAAAGGGGAGGATCATTAGCAGGGCACTGAAGTAAAGACAGAAAAGTAAGGAAAGCGTGGCAATGACAAACACAGTGAAACTGACAAAAAGAATCGGAGAATAAAGAGACCGAGAATAGTGTGTTGGTGTGTGTCTCAGAGACGGAATAAGAAGGAGCTCTTTGGTATGATTCAGGGATAAAGATGAGATGCTCAGGGTTGCGTCACTACTCTGTGATTATCCTGATTTATCCTGGTTGACTTATATATTATTTAGATTTGGTATGAATTTCTTCGCTGCTTGTTTTTAGTTCGGATTTGACTTCTTGCTTTAATTGCAGTTTATCAGCTTAAAATAGATGATTCATCCTGTACAAGGTGCATGTTCATTTAATTACATGCTTCCTAGAATATAAACGTGTCACCCCTAGGGGTGGCGCTTGTGTCACAATGATCATTGGATGGAAAAAAAAAATAATAATAATGATTAGTTTGAGTTTTCGCTCTGATCAAGACGACAATTCTGCCTTTACACATCAATCTCATTTCTCAACCAGTAAGACTTAGAATTATTAAAATGGTGTAATGTTTCTGGGATGGGTTACTACCCCATCCAGGCTTTGCCCCGCCTAAGTTACTTGGGACCCAACTAACAACCCTACTACACACAATACACGGTATAGATAATGGATGGATGATGTACTATTTAAAAAAATACAGATTATATTAATGTACGTTTTCATTTTTATCATCATCATCATCATCTGTGTCACTGACCTTTGACCTTTGGCTCTTCAAAAACGCAGAAAATCGCACTAACATTACGATTCTCGTTAATAAGCTCAGGTGAAGGGCATTGGTGAGTAATCTTCCATATTTGAGACAAAAAAATTGTTTTCTAAACACTCACCACTATTCTATGACTCAGGTTTACTAGTTTCACTAAGCCATAGTCAATTTGCTCGATTCATCAAAATGCTATAGACTGTTAGGTAACAGTCAAGAACTTCACCGCTCTCTGTTTCAATAGATCAATACGTCAATGCGCAAAATCTAATCTTCAGCCAAAAATAATTTATTAAAACTTTATTATTATTATAATAATATTTATTATTATTATTTAAATCTAATTTCTACATCCAACCAGACTTAAGGAAAAAATCTTATGCATAGCCCATGCCAGAGCTCAACCCCTAGTGGACCAACAAGTCGGATGGCTGCCCAATTTCATTTCTGAAAGAAGCAATATTGTTTCATAACAGCTCTCAATATGCCCCACTGCATCCAAACAGATCCATAAAGCTTTACTCAAAACAAATTAGCTCATAACAAACGCAGCTTTCACCATTCCTTTTTTTTTTGCCCGCAATGGCTGCATGGCTGTGAAAGCATTAGCAAATCGCTGTGCTAATACAATCCTTACAGTGCATTCATTATGACATTGTAATCAAATGCAATTCATCACAGGGGCGGCGAGGGGTTTTGCTTTGTGCATTGCTTTGTATTTTATGGGTCTGATTACAGAGGGCCCCTTTGCGCTTTGAGAGCTTTGATGATTAACTTGGAACATATGAGGCAGAATGCAGTTGAACCCCTAGTGCTAAAACTCCTATGCAGTTTGATAAGGTCAATCGCTACTGAAAAAAAAAGAGAATTTTTGATTACACAGTGGGCAAAGTTCATACAAACTTCTGACTTTGCTGTCTGCAGTCTACAGACTGTTTCGCTGCATCAAAGTGGCAAAAAATAAATATACAGAGAACAAGAACAATATATGAAACATGCAATGTATAAGTGCTATACTTCCTTTAACACCTTCTAGCATTTAAAGACTTCTAGCATTAGAGGTATATTTCACATGTTTGGGCCATTAACAGGAGTTCATGGGAGGCCAGTGTTTCAGGGGTGATCCAGGCAGCCCTAATGTTCTGATGGTGTCCAAGCACTACTGAAACCCTGGGATAAGTGCAGTAGTATAGCAGGGGATTTTATAGAGAAATAAAGGGAGTTTTTATTCTCATAACTGTTTAAGGTCACTTTAATTAAGGACAGATCAAGGCCACTTTAATTATGAATGTCAACTGTCATGATATGGAAATCTGATCTGACCAAAAACCAGAACTGAATAATCTGGATTGTAATGTGAAAGTATCCACAGAAAAAAACATTCCTGAGCCAATGTGAACCCATCTGACTAGCCTTATCAGCTAGACAAAATTAAATCATTCAAGAGAACAATCATCCCAGGGGTTAGAGAAGAATAAAGGAGTCCAGACCTGAACCCCTGACTAAGATGCTGTGACAGGACCAGACTGATAATCCTCTACAAAACTTTTTATTTCAGATTATTGTTACTAAAGATGGTGATCCATCCTAGCAAATGATAGATTTAAAAAGGAAGTCCCACATCCTAGTGTGCTTTCTCCATTTAGAATTATCCATTTAACGTTACTCGTCATTTGCAACTTTTTTGCCTTGTACTTTCCCTGTGATGATGACATCATTGGTATTCACCACTCAATGCTGCTTAATAACGGTCAACTTCACTAAAAGTATCTGTTAAAGTAAAGAAAGTCCCAAGTCCCAAAACTAAAGTTGAGCTCCTCAACTTAAACCAGTCAATCAATAGTGTAACACTTATCAATTTCTCAAACCGGCAATAAGACTGGCAGCACAGACTGTTAAAAACAAGGCTGATGCTTTTTTTCTCTCTCTCACTAGCTAAGAAGTATGAGGCAGTCAAACAGGAATTATGGGTTTCTGTTGGCAATATCCAAGCTCTGTCACCAGCTATTTACAACAACAGTCACAATTCTAGGTCCTACTTCTGTTCCCTCAAAATGACCAGTTTGAATTTAAGCTTGAAATCCAGACCTTCAGCACAGGTTTCATCACATTATTCAAAATCCATGTCCAGACTACTTTAGTGCATGTCATTTATGGAGGACACACATGTTGTTGTTGTTCTTTAGGCTGCTCCCGGCAAGGGGTCGCCACAGCAGACCATCCGCTCCAGACATACAAGCTTCCGCACATACAGTACAAGCACTGTATCCAGTGGTGGGGGTTTGGGCATTGGGTGGGAATCAAACCCGGGTCTTCCGCATGGCAGGCGAAACACCTACCTACAACATCTCATTGTAATGATGGAATGAAAAAGTGTACACACACACACACACACACACACCAGGGCTTGACATTAACTTTTTTGCTCACTGGCCAATGTGGCTAGTGGATTTC
>JAQMYG010000021.1:9281229-9303704 GCA_030014215.1 Clariallabes teugelsi
ACCTTGAGAGGAACCAGACTCAACAGGGAACCCATCCTCATTTGGGTGATAACGGATAGCAGGGATTGATCTGCAGTAATACTGTGTAATTTGAGTGTGTTATGTCGCCCCCAATGGTGCGTGAGGTGTCACGTGGTTTGGAGGAAAACCATCATCAAGTAGCCTTGATAGTAGGGTGGGAATTGGACACCACTAAATTATGGAGAAAATTGGGGAAAATTCCCCCAAAAAACAATAAAATAATTTTATTTTTTTCCTTACATGTAAATAATTTTATTGATCACTACTTAAGTGGAATTTTAAAAAGGTTTATACTACAGCAGCAGTATGTTTACTCATGTCGATGATTATCGTTCTACCACTCCTACCTAGCTAGTTAACGTAACCATGAGGCAGCATGACATCAATGACAGTTTATACAGGATGACATCACATGAAACACATGCATTGTTGCATTTATTGCCGTCCTTCTATTGCAGTACATTTGAAACCTACTCATGAGCAAACACTGTGATCTTTTGAAACGTGTGATAGTGGCTTGTACAGTTATCATACTGTGAATAATCTGATTCAAATGAAAAGCACAATTATGGCTTGATTATGCAGAGGCAGATATGAGAGGCTTCACTATTGTGAGTCTGCTACGAGAGAGAAAGAAACAATACTGCACTCATACACACACACACACACACACACACACACACACACACACACACACAGAAACTAAGAGAGATGATCCTCATTATGTTAAAAAGCTGGCATCAGAGGAATTGTTTAAAGAAGCTGATAATTGCATGAGAAAAAGATGTAAATTTAAAACAAAAAAAAAAAGAACAATGGGAGGAAGAAAAATGATCACACTCAACCTGCACTGCTAAAACACCCAGCGTGTAACACCATAATCGGGATAAAAATCTTAATCACAGTGCTGTTAAATGATATTCCTGACTGATCTGGAATTTCATTTGGCGGGAGATGTATGAGGGTTGTGTGTTAATTAACTTTGCAGGATTGCAGATAGAAAAGGTTTTCTATTTCAGTAATTACCTCCTGCTACTATTCCTCCTGAGCCAGGTAGGGTCTGGTTCAGTGCCGAGTGACCAGAATTAATTTAGCTGGGATGAAGGGGTGTGTAACTACATAGCGGTTTAAACTGTCATAGCAACACAATGTGCTGTGATAGATTTGAAAAAATATATATATAATTTAAAATATCATTTAAATTGCTACATTTTGTGAGATTAATCCTCTAAAAACATTAAGTATTACTGAATATATATATATGGGCAGTGGTGTTTCAGTGGAGGTTGAGTCTCTGGTTTGCTGATCAGAGGGGCAGTGGGTCAAGTACCACAATTGCCAGATTGCCACCCTTGAGCGCTTGGTCAAGGCCCTTAACCATATGACCCATATATAATACCCGCTACTGAGATGCAGTGCCAGTCCCAAGTCTGGAGAGGAAATAAATGGACTGCAACAGGGGAAAAAGACTGTGCCAACTCAGTGCCAATCAACTGATTCAATGTGGTGACCCAGTAAAAGTGTAAAAGACCAAGGGACAAAAAACAATCCCCTAATATACAAAGTTAAAAAGCCATATCAAATGCGTTCATGTTGGAATAACTGTGAAATGGTTAGGAAATTTGGTGCTAATTTGTTGCCTGCATTTGTATCATTTTGGTTAGAAGTTGCGTAAGTGGTTACATAATGCACAGTACTAGTTAGTGTAGTTACAATGACTTTTATTAATATAAATCTCAAACATAACTAATATGTAGAGCATAACTAACTGTAACTAACAGCATAACTGTCTTTGGTCTTTGGTATTATAATAATAATAATAATAATAATAATAATAATAATGCACCATTCATACCACTTACACCACTTACACCTTGTAGGACCACAAGGGCCCGAAGTTTATTTCAGGCAGCTAGATGAAGAACCCACCAATCACAGCCAACATACACACACCCAATTAGACACTATGGGCAATTTGGAAATGCATGCCAAATTGCATGTCTTTGGAATGTGGGGGAAAAAAAAAAAAAAAAAACACAAGAAGAGTAAGGTCACTATGCAGACTCCACAGATGGAGACTGGAGGCAAGATTCAAATCTCTGTAATATAATATTGATGTTAAAAATCCATGTGAAATTAGTTGAGAGCAGATGTTGGACTGAATATGAATCATAAGTTCAAAAATATATATGCTAAAATACAGCAGAGACTGCACAGACTGCATAAGAAGATAAACACGCTGGTATTGACGGTGGTATTAGTCGAAAAGTTGAAGCTTTGGATACTGATTTTTTTGATGTTTGAGCAAAGTGTACAGATGTGGAACAGATGGGAATAGTGTGACCTTGAATTAAACAACCATGATCATATCGAATTTTGGACTGTAAAAGCAGCCCTATTCTTAACATTATTATTAAGTCACATGTCAGACAAGAACTTTAAGGTATTTAGGACATAGTTAGATGAAAAATCTGTAGTAAATAAAGCAGCAATTGCACTATTGGGCTTTCAATTATTTATTTGAACCGGTCTTTTTCTGAATGATTGTACAACATTTATTAGAAGAGGACTCTAAGAATTCAAGCACTAGATTTAATTTATTTTGGGTTTTCTCCTATTAAGGCATGTTCAAAATTACACACAAGGTCAAAAATATACAGTACAACAACAACCCATTTGTCAAGCCCCAAAATGATTTGAATTTAGTCAAGCCCAAGATCTCTTATCTTCACTACAGCTGGAGCTTCTCTTTGCAACATCAAAAGAATTTGTTTGACAGCACTCATTAGATAAATGAACGCACAGTACAATGGGAAAGTCCAATGAGCTCAGTGCAGATCTGAGAGAGAGGAGTGTCTCTTGAAGCCGATACAAAACAACAACAGATTCCAAAGTCATTTCACAAGTACAATTCATTGTGAGGTGGAACTACAGTACTTTGCCAAGGTCAAGAAGAAGACTTTCAGTTGAGAGGAAATTGGTTTGGATGGTCAGGAACATACAAGGAACCATAAAGAAACAAACCTGTCATGAATTGGAAGCTCCTGGAACACCACTGTCACTTGTCCACTGTCACTCTGAAATTGATGCCTTCAACCTCAAGCTTGTCTAAAGTTACCTCAAGCAGTCAACCACATGAATAATCTTCACCAGAGGTATGTTTGGAGGAATAATTATAAGGCATTTAACCCTAAGAACACTGCACCAGGTTTTAAGAAGCATAGCGGTGGTGGATCATGGATAATGCTTTGTGTCTGTTCTGCTGCCAGCGGAACTGGTTCATTGCATGAATTACATTCTGACAACCTGAAAAGTTCTTCATTAAAACCTGAAATCATTACCTAGACCATTCCAACAGAACAATGAAAAACACAAAGTTGGATAAAGCAGGCTAACTTTAAGCTTTTGGAACCTCAGTCATACGGAATATTTCTGGACAAGGTTTAAAGTTGGGTTTGTTCCAGGAACACATTTATTCGAACACAAGCGATTCTGCCAGGAAAAGCAGTTCAATATCTAACCAGAATTCTGAGATCAAAAGTTTCTGCTATTTTAACTTAAGCATTAACCAAAAATTAAGTGACCCTGTGTTTAATTATGTGTTGATTTCAGAAAACCCAAACTTAATTGCAAACTTTCACAGAATAATGCAATTATTACTGTGTCAGCGATTCCATTACTGTAGCTCCTGAGTGGTAATAAATGTGGAAATGCAAACGCATCCCTTAGACACACTAATAGAGCTGAATAAAAACAGACATAAATACAAAAGTTTGTATGTGTGTGTGAATGTGTGTGAGAGAGAGAGAGAGAGAGAGAGAGAGAGAGAGCAAACTTACAGGCTGGTGTGATCCCATACAACACACTGTGGCTGTGATGTGCCCTTTAGGGAAAAGACAAAGAGAGAAGAAAAAGTAAACTTAGTGCTGTCAATGAGGTTATAGGCAAGTTTCGGTTACTTCTAAGATGTGTCGGTTTCTCATATTGCATACTAAGATGACTAAGAATGATTCTTTTATTAATAAATTCATCTTTTCTATACTTTACTCTATTATAATTATTCATTACTTTAACATAAATAATAATA
The DNA here is from genome assembly GCA_030014215.1 of Clariallabes teugelsi. Lineage (NCBI taxonomy): Eukaryota > Metazoa > Chordata > Actinopteri > Siluriformes > Clariidae > Clariallabes > Clariallabes teugelsi. The sequence goes on from JAQMYG010000021.1 coordinate 9,285,338, forward strand.
ATAATAATAATAATAATAATAATAATAAACCAAACAAAAGGTAAGAATATTCACAGGTATGTAGCACATGAAATTATAGTACGTTTGTTTGTTATGAGTGTTATGAGTATGACCATGTGCTCATATCCAACAACCTTTTGGCCTTCAACCTCCTAAACTGCATCTTGATTTTTCCGTGGACTCCGATCACCATCCAGACGATGCATTAGCAAAACTCATTTAAGATTAATTGATTCGCGCAAACTCCAGGTTGATTTGTTCACTTCCAGGCCAATGTGACGCTCTAATCAGGATCCAGTCATGCATTACTTGGTGACTCACACATCACTGATTCATCACTGAATCGACGGGCACAACACGGTAATCTGTCCGAGACCCAGCTCTGCCCATTATGCCCAACTTATTGACCTTAATGACATAATAAACTACACACAACCTTGATGAACCACACATTTATAAATAGGAATGAAAGTTAAAAAAATAAATAAATGAAACTGGTGTCAATGCATTGTGTAGTGCATCTCAAAAAATGAAAAATGTCCTGACAAAGTCAAGTTGTATTGGCAGGTCGGGTGTTAATAATACTCTTTCTGTTAATAATACTCTATAGGTCCTGTATGAGATTCCGGTGAGGTAGGTTGGCCTGTCAATCAAGCACAGTAATATTATTGTCAAAACACTTAGTCGTAGTTTTGGCACTGTAGACAGGTGCTGAAAAAGGAAATCAGCATAAAGCTTTGTCTGCAGACTTAAGCATGAAGTGCCCTAATTTCCTGGTAGATGACTCTAGGTGGGTATACTGACTTTGGACTTGATGAAACACAGTGGACCGACACCAGAAGAAGACATGGCACCCCAAATCATTACAGAATGTGGAAACTTCAAGAAACGTATGCCTCTCCACTCTTTCTGCAGACTCTGGGACTTTGATTTCCAGTTAAAATGCTAAATGTTAAAAGAATTTTTTTTTTCATCTAAAAAGAGGACTTTGGAACATTGAGCAATGATCCAGTTCATTTTCTCCTTAGCGCTGGTAAGACAATTCTGACATTTTCTTTAGTTCAAGAGTGGCTTGAAAGAAGGAATTCAACATTTGTAACCCATTTCCTGAACACCTCTGTGGCTTTTAATGCACTGACTCCATCTTCTCTCTACTCCTTGTGAAGCTCTCCCAAAGTTCTTGAATCAACTTTGATTTACAATTTTCTTAAGGCTGCGGTTACTTGTGCACTCTGTGAACAGCCAGGCCTTTCAAGGATGACTTTCTGTGTCTTACCCCTTCTAGTGGAGGGTGTTGCTGATCATCATCTGAACAACTGACAAGTCAGCAGTCTTAACCATGTGCGTTCTGAACAAGACCGAGACATACAAGTTCTTTATACTGTATGAATAGTCATTTACGCAGAGTTGAAATTAAATATTCTAATATTTTAATAAGCTATAAGCCACAACCATTAAAGTTAAAGCTACAAAAGTCTTGACATGTAATAAATCTATAATATATAGGTTTGACTTTTGAAATTAAATCAAGATAGACAAATAACTTTTTAATTTTGTTCATGATGTTGTATATTTATATATGAAGGATGTTTATAGTTTGTTACTTTTTTTACAGTAGCATCTAATTTTTAAAAGTATATTATAGTATAATACTTTTTATATTTTACTATATACTGTATATTTACTAATTTACAGTATTATTTTTGATAGTACATTATCAACATTAATTCTTTTAGTAGAACACATCTTACATGTGTTCCGCATAACATTTACATTTTATAGTATATTATTATTGCAGAAATATATATTTCGTTAGTATAGATTTGACAAGAATGTCAAAATTATATTAAATATAATGGTATATAATGTTTTGAAAAAGTATATTATTATTTTATAATTCTATAATGTTATAATATTACTGTTCACTATAACATCATACATAAGATTCCCACCATAACACCCCCGACCTGTCGAGGCAAAGGCAAATCTGTATGTATTGCTGTGTATTTGGCACCAAGACTGCTGTAAGTTAGTGGGGGGGGCCAAACATGGGTCACGCTTGTTTGTCCAGCGCATCTTTTTATTATAACCAGCATTAAGTTTCCTTAAATGACTTTTGGTAGATATTACCCACTACATACTGGAAACATAAATCATGCACATTCCTTTGTTGCAATTATACATTGTTAAACTTTATATAGTACAAGAAAAACTACTCCAAATAATTTTCCCATAATCAGAATTTGTCCTTTTTTTCCAATGATGCTGATGTTATGTACTAACTTAATGTTATTGTATTAACCTTTTCCCAGACTACATATTTAAAAAATCAAGTATCACGCCAGTTTGAACACACTATTTCATTGCAGTATTTGGATTTTTTCCCCCCAAGTTTATTCATCTATTGTTTCTATCATTATTTTCTCTGTGCTAATTTCCATTACGAGTTAACAATGTGCAAGCACCGGTCGCATGCTAAAACCACTGAAATCATTTTCACTTAGAATGCCGTCACTAACAAGACCCAAAACACTACGGCGAGCTGATGGATATAGATGACACCTGGCGCAGTCTCCATGTCCCAGCAGTCCCTCTGGTTCAAGCTTGATGAGGCATACTGTCTCAGAACATCTCACCTCAGCAACATCTGTGGCCACATACTAACCCCCCGCCCCCACCCCCGTACAAGCTCAGATCCACTCAACTGCAGCTGACTCAGAGCCACTGCTGAGGCAGGCATGACCTACTATTTCCTGGAGGGACAGGAAAAGGTTGGGGACATGTGCACACACAAACACACAAGCTCTCACACACAACCCGAAATTCTTGCCGGAGGTATCGGGTGAAGGTTGCTATAGCAACATAATTCTCAGGGGTGGCGAGCGCTTAAAATGTCAGAATTCTCTCTTGATTATTTATTTATTTATTTTCTAACCTGGAGTTGCTGTACACTAATACAAGACCGTCCATGCTATTTTCTTTAAAAAAAAAAAAAAAAAACACTCCAAAGTAACAAAGCCTTAACCAATGAGAGAACTCTTCGCTAATGATTAAAAGAATCCCAAGAAACACCAGAGTTGATTCATTGTTATAAATGACTGAATGCTTGATTGATGAATACTGACAGTGATCGGTTGATGTGTGTAATTTGCATAGTAAACTCATAGCTGAAATCCCACGTGATATCCTACGTTTCTAAAACGTAAAAAGATAATAGATTGACCGTACTCATTAACCTGAACCTGTAAAAGATAAGTTATGGCCTGGGTTATATTAAGCTCTTGGGAAATACAACCAACTAAATTCATTCGAAAAGATTACATGCCTGTACAAAGACAAATAAGTGAGCAGTCTCATGCTCATTATATACTGTAGTAAAAGGGTGAGGTGGATTGAGCGGAGAGATTTCACATGCAGTTCCATAGTGCTGATATTTGTATTTTCCCCACAGCACTTTCTAGCATTATTTCCAATGTTTCCCAGCCCATAACTGCAGGTTTCATATGAAAAGTTTGACAAAATGAGATAACTTTATTTAATTTTTTGCAGGTTTGAGAAAAACTTTTTTTTTTTTTTTTAACAAATGAATCAAGAAATATTGCAAACTGATAAATAATATTTTCTTGAGTCACAAGGATATTAAAAAGCACAGATGCCAAAGTATTTTTCAAAAGTGTTGGCGTTACACAAGTGTGAATTATAGTTATTTTTTTTGCAAAATGCTACAACTCCATTTGCCTGCCATTGTGTTTGTGGATATTTAATTATGCAATTTATTATTAATAATATCTTGGTTGAGTTGTAATACAAAATATAGCAAGCTCATGCTTTGATTGTGACTTTGATTGTGTCAGACATGAAGTAGTGGAAATCAGATTAAGCTAATTAGATCAAGGACAATAAAATGTTGAGTTCTGTTGCACAAAAATATATATAATTACAAAGATTGTTAAAGATCATAAAAAAACATTATAAACAATACAAAAGCTTTAGTCTACAGCATCATTAGGTTTGTCCTCTACCAGTTTTACTTTATTGCATGCTGGCAGCTCCATATCATAGTAATAGCAGTAATACCCTAAGGTTTATAACAATACACAACCAGACACAGCACGTACAGTACATCAGCTTCGCGTAATGTCCTACTTAATCTATCCAATGATGGAAAATTTTGTAAGTCGCTCTGGATAAGGGGAGTCTGCTGAATGCCTAAATGTAAAAGTAAATTTCAATGAATGAATGTTAAGTGACGCATACCTGTAATGCATTACTCCTGAAATGAATGCAATAGCATTAATAGAGTTTAACATCCTTTGCTTTGTATTAACATTCTCCAAATACTCTTTGAACACATTTGAACCACTCACGGCAGCCGCTGTGTTGCAAAGGCCGTATCTTTGCATCATCTATCGTTACTGATCACATGACAGAAAAAAACATGATTGGCTTGAAAATCTTTACCACTTAATCTTGTATTCAGGGTCGCGAGGGCCTTGAGTCTGTCCCAGGAGACTAACGGCGCAAGGGGTGGCACACCCTGGACAGATTGCCAATCCATCGCAGGGCACACACACACACTACAGGCAATTTGGGAATACCAATCAGCCTAATCTGCATGTCTTTGGACTGTGGGAGAGAACCGGAGTACCCGGAGGAAACCCACCAAGCACAGGGAGAACATGAACACAGAGACGGGAATCGAGCCTGGCTGGGAGTCAAACTCAGACCCTGGAGGTGCAAGGCTACAGTGCTAACCACTACACCACTGCACCGCCTGACTATAAATAGTATACTATAAATCCATCCATCCATTCATGTGTGTAGTCCAACAAGGGACAGTGGAGGGCAGTGGTGACCATTGTATTTATTCCCATTTGTATGATCGTGGTACAGTAGGACCTCCGGTCAACATTCACACAAGCATTCACACACTACAGGCAATCCCATGAGCCTTACGGCATGAGGCAGGGTACTTGGTATCCTTTACTATGACTGAGTAGCCAAACCTCCTCCACCATGACAGCGCCTGTGTGCACAAAATGCGGTTTATGAAAAAATGGATTGCAAAGGTCGAACTGGAATGACTTGTTTGACCAACACAAAGCCCTGACCTCAAACAGCACTAACACTTTGGGATAAAATGGCCCAACTTGACTAATGCACTTGTAGCTAAATGAACACAAATCCCACATCCATTCTCCAAAGCCTTCTCGGGATAGTTGACGTTATCAGAACAAAAAAATGGTGGACCAAATCTGAAATGGGATGTTCAGCTTGCAGATACATTATGAGAAACTTTAATCATGTGGTGTAGGTAAGAATGATGCTTCATAGTATACAGGCTGGGGGTCTTCAAGTTTTCTGAGATCATTTCCATTTCTAAGATTTAATTAAATCCCGGATATACTTGCAGTATGTTCCATTTAACTCCTCATAAACCAGTGCAGTTCGTTTTTGCACATTAAACACATTTAAACCAATTTTGTTGCTTCACACTTCTTGAGGCATGTCACAGGCTATAAAAAATGACTTTCGGTACAATAACACTTGTTATTGTAATTACATTTTGGTCACTGGCATGTGACTGTGTATCTTCCATCTCACGCAGCACTCACTTCTCCAGAGCTTGACCATGACTGTGTTCATGACACATGGCTTTACCCACGGCACATAAAACAATCTGATTAACCGCCTCCCAGTGATATTGGCTTCTCATTTGTAAAAAATGTAAGAGGTTTTTCAGCTCGCCTGCTTTGCACAGCGCTCTCACTCTTACAATCGTCAGAAACATTGATTAAGTTGCGGGAACGAAAATGCTTCATGCTGCTGCTGTCTGAATGCTGTCTTAGTGGCAAGGTAAGATTATTGGTGGATACTGTCTAGGGTTTGGAACAACGAGAAATAAAACATTAAACACAACAAGCATTTCAACAGAGATATTGTAGTTAAATTAAGTGTATAAATCTTTTATGATTAGTATAATAAGTATGAATAACTAGTATAATAACCAACAGCATTTGAAAATGGAATTTAAATTAAATAGAGGTGCAAAGAAAGTGTAGTACATGATTGATCAGCCACACTACAGTATATAACCAAATTTTTGCGGATGCCTGCCCATCAAACCCATATGGACTTTCCAGATTTACCCAAGCTTTGCTTTTGTTATAACCTCCACACTTCCAGGAAGGCTTTCCACTAGATTTTGCCTTATGTCAATTGGAACTTGTGCTCATTCAGCCATAAGAGTATCAGTGAGGTACTTATGTAGCGTGATGAGGCCCCAGAATTGATCAACTGCATTAAGATTAGTGTTCTGTGCAGGACATTCAAGTTCTTCCAACCTTTGCAAACCACATCATCATGAACCTGACTTTATTCATATTTGTATAGTGTGATGTTAGTGTAGTGTGTTAGTTTCAGTGTAGGGGAATCTTAAATCAACAACATCCAAAAACATTATAGACAACTACAGTTACAATAACAGTTTGAGTAAATTCTTTGATGTTCAGTTGTCCACAAAAATTTGCGCACATAGTACTGTATATACCATGTTTTTATTTAATCTTTGTACAAGGGGCATTCAATTCAACCTGGGTTAAAATTTAACATGAATGAAGACATAAAACCTTTCAAGCACAGTACGGGGATGACGGTGCTTTCCGATCTCTCTCGTAAAGAGGCTCCAGCCGGAAATGCATCCAAACGCGACCTCAGATCAGATGAGACGAGCCGCTGAATTTAAGCATATTACTAAGAGGAAGAAAATAAACTAACAAGGATTCCATAAGTAGGAGCAAGCGAAGAGGGAAGAGCCCAGCGTCAAATCCCCCGTCCCCTGGCAGGCGTGGGGAAATGTGGCATATGGAAGTCTGCATGGACCGGCCTGAGTCCTTCTGATGGAGGCTCAGCCTGTGGACAGTGTGAGGCAGGTAACGGCCCCCACCCTGGGTAGCGGACTTCTCGGAGTCAGGTTGTTTGGGAATGCAGCCCAAAGCGGGTGGTAAACTCCATCTAAGACTGAATACCGGCACGAGACCGATAGCGAACAAGTACCATATGGGAAAACTGAAAAGAACTTTGAAGAGAGAGTTCAACAGGGCGTGAAACCATTAAGAGGTAAGCGGTTGGGGCCCGCAGAGTCTGCCATGAATGTCTATACCGGCCGAGGTGGCTTGGAGACCATTGCAGTCTTTCCTGTGGCCTGTCATTGAGTAGAACGTCTGATGCTTAAATAAGAAGAAGAGTGGAAGAGACCCATCTACTGTATTTGTGGGAACTGTATACACAATCATTCACCAACACCACTACCACATTACAGGAACTCGGCAGGAAGTTATTGCCACATCCCAGTACAGTCCTGACCTCGCTCCAAGCCATTTCCACATGTTTTTCGCCAGTAAAGTAGTTCCTGAGAATGCCAGTGTTTCAGACGTAAAGCAGGCAGTCTGAGTATGTCTCCGGCTTACTGAGAAATGTTCTACCTTGATGTATTCAAGCACTAGTGAAACGCTGGGATAAGTGCATTACTGTAGTATATAGAGTACAGAAATAAAGGCAGTTTACACTTTCATAACTGTGTTCTGTTATTCTGCACAATCAAAAGTCCGCATTTGATTTGAACACCCCTTGTAAAATGAAGTTTTTTGATTTCTTTATATATAAAGCGTTCCATTTTGATTATTGATTGAAGAAAGGTATAATCTCTTTAGAGCATGGCATAATGGTGAAGTAATAAATGCTCACATGTTTTGTTATGTTTTTTTTTTTCATTCAATTAAGGAATGATTTTTGCTGTACAAATTAATTTTTGTTGTATTTTTTCCTGTTAATGAATCGTAGTTGTATGCCACAAATTTTGCTTTCCACAAGAGTAGCTTTCACGTTTTTTGTTCTTCATGTGCTTTAGATTAGATTTCATAATGAGCCTTTTTGGTCCTCTCTCCTTACTATCATATTATTGGCTTGTTATCTGTTTCTGTGTTTCAATTTGGTTAGCTCGTCATTTTTAGTCCTCCTTTTAGTCATCCAGTTCCTATCTTATTGTGAAGTCTAAGTGTGTTTCTCTTACTGATTGTTGATTCCTTTGCTGACATTTTTATTGACCCATACACTGAAGTTTGATTTTCAGATTGTCTATGACAAAGCCTGCACTGATACACTTTAGCGTTCTGCCATCCCTGCAACTGTGTATGGTATGTTTCATCATTAAACCAAAAAACTATATCATGTGTCTTCTATAAACTATAAAACATTTTTTTTTATGCCAAAAATTACAAAAAGAAGTACTGACAATATTATTATATCAATAGTAACAAAACAACAAAATAATGCAATTTCCACATTGTTGGCACACATGATATTAATAAACTATGCTTTTACTGTTATAAAATATCTTGACAATTGAGAAATCCAAGACTTGCTGGATATTATTGATCGAAATATAGAATAATAATTAAACTATAATATTTAGCCACATATTTATAGTGCATTAACATCGGTGCCAAAAAAAAAGGATTATTTTCTCAAGCTATATTTTCATCCAAAATATAAGGTATTAAGATGGATTAACAAGCATACAGCATATATAGGTCACACATAATATCAATTCATGTAGGGATAATTATTTTAACATTATCTAGAGAGGCTATTATTAAAAGGTGAGAAAGTCTTTGTGGGAACCTGGATTATGGTAATGAGCCATATGTGTAGCGCACTCTTAATACCTGAAGTACAACAAGCATTTATATAAATATTGACCTGCTTTGGTTAATGCTTTTTGTTTGTGTGAAGTGATTATTACTTACGTTCAGCAGAGGTGCCAGTTCAACCACTACGACAGGCTCGGTGGGTTTGGGTAAAGGACGCACTGTGACGGTTAAGATTTTGGAGCTGATCACCAGTGGATCTCTGACAGGAAAGAAAAACGAGACAAGAAGTGATGAAATAAAAGTGAATGGCGCCACATCGCTGCTAAATTACACAGTACTGTGAATAGATGATATATATTACTGTGCAAAAGCCCTCAGCCACCCATCATTTCTTCATACTTTGCTTCCAAAGAGACAGACTTTCTTATTTTTAATGTAGTTTAGATGAATAGTTCTCCAGGCCTTCTGGGGTCAACTGTTTTTGCTCTTATTTTGGCATCTTTTCAGCTCTCATTTTCAGTCCAGTCCCTTTACTCGACCAGTTTAAGGGGAATTTATTTACAATTTGGTAACGGCAATTAGCTGCATATCTTTGGACTGTGGGAGGAAAACAGAGTACCCGGAGGAAACCCACCAAGCATGGGGAGAACATCCAAACTCCATACACACACTAGGCCTGGCCGGGAATCAAACCCGGACCTTGGAGTTACAAGGCAACAGTTCTAATCACTACACCATCGCTGGGTTGAGGGGTGGTCAAAACTTTTGCACAGTATTGTATAATATATTAAACAGTATATGGTCACCACAAATAGTACATTAATTAAAAAATTGCATTTTGGAGGGAGTCTCCAATGTTAGTACTACAGTCAGTAAAGCTGTTTCTTTGACTTTCGTAACTCCTTGGAAAAAGCTGTTACTGTGGTTCCTCAGTAACATGACAAACCACATTTGTCGTCGTTGTTGTTGTAATAGTAACTTCAAGGGGCCCTTAAGGAAAAGCATTTGGAAAAAAGGGGGGGAAAATGCTATTATTCTTTAATAATATCAAATTTATTGTGATATTTGGGATGTGCAGTCAACATTGGATTTGATGGAACTACAGCATGTTTCTGTAAGATCATGAAACATTTTTATTCTTTACATAGTTGATGCATTCCACAGCTCGAAACATTAACTTATCTTCTTTCTTTTTTTTTTTTACCCATTTGTCTGTTTGTGTGCATGTATAGCTGGTTTAGAGTAGATGCAGAGATGTTTTCTCTCTCAAAAAAAAAAAAAGAGAAAGAGATGGTAAGAGAACGAGACAGATAGACAGAAAGACAAAGTTTGCTCTTGGGAGAAAATTAATGAGACTCAAATTTAAACTGAACAAACAGCCACGATCCCATCCATATTTATCAACAGGCAAACTCCCTCAGGAATATTGACCTGGATGGCAGGGCCTTTTCTTCAACTCTTGAAAAAAGCAAATAGAGAACAGAAAAAAAAAAAATAGGGGAGCGTTTGCCAGAAACAAGAAGTAAACAAGTGAACTAAGGAGTCGGATAAAAATCTAAATCAAAGTATAGAGCAGTGTGGACGGGTGTAACTTTCAAGTGAGGGCAAAGGGCACTGATGTGGTTTTTGAGGATGGATTAAAGAGCGCTGCAGGGGTTGACTGAAACAAGAGTTCATGGCACATACGCTTCTTTGTATTGGATCGTGTCCTCTATGCAACATCAGGATCTCTGCAGCCCAGGACTTACTGCTATGCAAAATACATGATAGTATTAAATAAAGGTCATATAGTTGTTAATAAGTTTCAAAATTGCACAACATCAGACCGGTGATGGTTTTAAAAATGGCCAATCCATTAAATATTAAATGATGAATGAATAATGAATAATCTAAACTCGGTGCTGAATCTCACAGGGGTGGATCAGGTAATTGAGGTTCTGGGTCACCATCAGGTCGCCACACTTGGGTACTTGGGCAAGACCCTTAACATTATGCTTTATACAACCCAGTCGCTGTATCATGCAGTGCCAGTCCCAAACCCGGTTAGGAAATAGGAGGGTTGTGACAGAAGGGGCATTCAGTGCAAAACCTCTTGCAGATCAAATGATCCAAGGTGGCAACCCCTAGGATTAAAGGGACAAAGCCGAAGGGGGAAGAAAAAATATGCTGCTTAATGCTTAATCCATTCACACACTGTACATCCAAAGAAAAGAAATCAGAAATTATGTCTCGAGAATGGAACTGAGCTGACAGAACTGGACATACTGTAGCTAAAACAACTGCTTCCAACACACAACATGTCTCGTAGCATCATTTCTTTGTTTAATTTTCTTTTGGATGTATTATAGTGAAGTGCATCATGACTGGTATTGTAGTATCAGTATGGGTGAAACAAAAACAACACAATGGTGAGAAATCAGTATTGTTTTCTAGCATTTGCTTTTACGTAGTTCTTTTGTAAGGCTGCTTGCTTGGCAAAGCAGTTCATGTGTATTTATTTGCCTCTGCAGTAGGGTTCCCTGGTGGACTACCGGATAGCATTCAGCCATGGCCTGGGTTTGAGTCCCGGTCAGGGGATTGGTTTTCAATTGTGATAAGAAAAGAAAAGTAAAGAAAAAAATAGCAATAGTAGTATAAGCATTTCAAGGATGTACACTGTATTTTAGTTGAAAGATAAAAATCAAATACTATAAATAATGTTGTTTTGAAGCCGAGTTTGCAAGATTCTGTTCAGGCCACTTGTGCAACGTTATCCCAATGTCATGTAGTCAATGTCGCGGCCCTTAAAGTACAAAGTAATTCTAAACTTTAAAAACAACATAATACCAATGGTGTTTCCTTATCCGTAATGTTACCACAAGGATTTGGCAAGCAAACATTCCTGCAGGGTTAGTATTAACTTAGACAAGTTTGGATTTCTTTTTTTTTTACTTTCTAGAACTATTGGATACTGAACTTTTTTTTTTTTTTTTTAGAACAAATATATTATTAGGTAACAACATCAATAGTCAGTTGTTATTTTAAGACATGATGGTTGGCTGTTCTGGAATAGTTCCTGCAAGAACAGTATTGTGCATTTGCAAAACCCATCAAGCACCATGATGAAACTGGCTCTCATGAAGACCTTCCCAGGAAAGCAAGATCAAAACTTACCTCTTCAGAGTTTCCAGGCTCAAAAATAACCACCTTAAGTTAGAGCGGTTATGAAGATTTTACAGAGCATAAGTACTGTAGCAGACACATCTTAGTATCAACCGCTCGAAGGAGATTATTCTATATTATGGATGCCTTGAGCATTGTTTTACAATGTAGAAAGAAATAAAAATCAGGAACGACCATTGAATTAGAAGTGGAATAAGAATTATATAGATATTAAATTTTATATATATATAAAATTACATTTTGCATAGCAAGTCCAAGACAAGGCTTTGTACCCTGGAATTTAATTAACCAAAGCCAGTTGCATCTATTCAGGACGAACGTAGATTCTCCTATTCATTTTTATAACTTGCAATGACAGAGTATTTCTGCCCTGGGGATAAAACAGATGCATTAGTCATATCAGAGAAATGGTAACAGAAGGTAGTGAGAACAATAGATTGTCTCTTGACGGATTATAGGATTAAGTAATGCACCGCATGCCAAGTGGTTTATGATACAACCCCGGGGAGAACATTACAATATAGATAGCATGGAGAATCTTTGCATGGAGATTGGTTTTAGCAGAGGTATGACACTTTTAATTGAATTAAAAGAAAAAAAAAAGCTTTAAAGTATTCCTGGTGCTTTACATGAAAACCCAGCCTTCCATGGTATTTAAAACACAAGCGTGGTATTATTTTGGAAGAACCAAAACAATTCTTTTCTCCAGATTACAGTTGTAACCAATTGAGGCTGGAAGACTACTAGTTTTATTAGCCGCCAGCAATTTAACTAATTGACTATCCCTCATTTCCATAGTTTTCCGGGCATCACTATGTAAGATGGCTGTATTTGTACCGCAAAGAACCCATTAAACTGCACTTCAATTAACAGCTATATGCACATACAACTTTTTTATAGCAGGAATGTAATCAGTGAGAGTCCACATATTGAGGATTGCATGTAAACATGAGCCAGGTCTAAATGTGGATCTACGGTATAAGAATATCTCCCACAATTCAATATGGTGCAGAGGAAAATGTCCTGGTCCAGCTACTTGGATAACCCCAAACCATATAACAATTTAAAAGGATCATGACATTTATCAACAACATACTTCTCCAGCCTCAATTACACTGAATTGAATCTTCTGGATCTTTTTTTTCTTCTTCTTTTTGCCCAGGTAAAAGGAGCTAGAGCAGCTTTGACTCAACCTTTTGGACATTTCATTTTTTTAAGCACTTGCACTTGCTAGTAAATTCATTTCAGATCTGCAAAGGAACTTTGATGGATGCACTAGAGAAACCGGTGCTGGGGAAATGTCTTTTTACACCAAATTGTATATACTGCACTTTTTTTTTTTACAATAAAAATAACAGGAATCCTGCAAACTGAGGCTCAAATAGGTTGAGAATTTGGTACCATCCTTTAAGGTCAATGCAAAAAAACACAATCTCAAGTAGAAGAAAGACTGAGGCAATGGTGGCTCAGTGTGTTAAGGCTCTAAGTTATTGATCGGAAGGTCGCCGGTTCGAGTCCCAGTTCCACTAGGTTGCTGCTGTTGGACACTTGAGGAAGGCCCTTAACCCTGTCTGCTCCAGGGGCGCTGTAAAATGACTGACCCTGCGCTCTAACCCCTGCCAATTAACAAGAAGTTGGTATATGTGAAGAATAAAGAATTTCACTGTGCAGTAATGTACAGTATGTGTGACAAATAAAGGCTGAACGTAACATAAGAGGGTAGTTGAAATAGGCATGCTATTATCCTGGTTCCAAGTCCGATTCCATGTCTGTGTGCAGAATGAAGTTTGCATCTTCTTCCTGTGCTTGGTGGGTTTTTTCCGGGTACTCCGGTTTCCTCCCACAGTCCAAAGACATGCAGGTTAGGCTAACTGGCATTCCCAAATTGCCTGTAGTTTGTGAATGTGTGCATGTGATGGATTGGCACCCATTTAGGATGTACCCCGCCTCATGCCCTAAGTCTCCTGGGATAGGTTCCAAGCCCCCAACAACCCTGTATACAGGATAAAGCGGTATAGCCGATGAGACGTAGACATATTTTATCTTAATTTTTGTCCTCTTAGACACTTGACAGACACTTCCACAGAAGTGGTAAGGTAACAAACTACAATAAATGTAGGTACAAGTTGCTATAAATCTAAAGGTTTAAGCAGGGTTTGTGTGAGTTCCTATGCACACTTACTTTGGTGGTGGTAGAATAAAGCCAAGGGTGCGGTAAAGAATGGCTCCGATGACGAAGTAGGAAGCCTCATCCGATTCTGTAAACACGAGATGAGAAAAAGACATGAAAAACAAAAACAGACTTCAGACAGGCTTATTCCAACAAGGTCCACAAAGTAGTGGCCAAAGAAACAAATAACACTCCTGCCAACACACGTATGCCATATGCCCATTATTCCATGAACAATCGTCAGAGAAGCAGCTGTGTCAGTTTAAAACCCATGACATTCAGGTTCCTTTATCCACTCCTGACTGACAGATGGAGAACAACATACAAACTAAAGCAGCACAGGATTTAAGGAGGTATCTGACACAAGAACTTTGAGCCAGTCTGGACAATTTTAGTGACATTTCAAAAACAGACAGGAGGGTTTTATAGATGTGACCTACCAGTCCAGATCTCCAGCACTGCGCCCAATCCTTCATGATGCATGCTTTCAACTTTCTCCCTGTTTTTTTTTTTTTTCCATCATGGTTTTTTTGTTCTTTCCATAAAAACACTTTTTTTTTGTTTCCATGATGGACCTTTTATCTTTGCTTCCTTGCATGAGGCTACATTTGTTTCTCTCATGATGCCTTTGGTTTCTCCGTTCTGTTTACTCTTCGTTCAATCCCTTCCTTTCCTGTGACATGCTGAGATCTGGTGTGGAGATGAGTCTCTAGGGATTACATTCGACTAGAGAAAATGTCAAGGATGGAGAAAACAGGCCTGCAGTGGATGAACTAAGTTGACAGAGGGATAGAGGAGGTGCAGCAGGCATTTACAGTTTGCATGAGAACCGTAATGGTGAGTAGATGAGGTGTAACAGCAACTGACACTCGTGAGTTGCTCCAGAAGAGTTGAATTTAATCAGATCTAATGTCTAATTAGGCTTTGAGCAAGGTACATTTGTTTCTTCCACTTCTCATCTTTCAAAAAAGTAAAAAAAAAAAAAAAAAACACTACGACTTCTGACGTTTGACAAAGCGAAACGAACAGTTTACTCGAATGGTTTACTGTAAATTTGTAGTATGCAGAACTGCTGCCTCATCCTTTCACAGATTACTGTCTTTATTAGGGTTTTACATTTCCTTCTCGTGTTCAGGCTCTCTGCATTCCATCCATTTCCCAAAAGAATGATGGTAAATGAATTAGCTAGACTAAATTGCCTCCACTATAAAAGTACCACAGTGTATCCATGGTGTATTAAGATCTTATGTCCAGTATTTTTGGAACCATGGGGACCAGGGTAAAGCGGTTACTGAAGATGAATAAATAAATGAACATCTATTATATGTTCATACCAATTGTCTTCATGTACAGATTTTTAAGCTTGTACATGCTTAGATTATACATGCGCAACGTGCATAATGTTGATATGTAGTTGGATTTATCAAGAGCAATATGTATTCATTTTAAGGAACTGATTTATCCAGTGGTTAAGGCATTGGACTATGGCTCGGAAGGTCCATGGATCAAACCACATGACCACCAGGTTGCCACTGTTGGGCCCTTGAGCGAGGACCTTAACCCTCACTGCTCAGATGTATAATGAGATGAAAATGTAAGTCGCTCTGGATAAGGCCGTCTGCCAAATGTCTAAAAACGAAATGTGCTGTAAGCCTTATTCTAGTGCTTGGATACCATCAAGGTAAATGTTTCTCAGTCATGATAGGACTGCTTGCTTCATTTTTGGAACTCTGGCCTTCCAGGAACACCTTTATTGGCCCAAACAAGTGGAGATGGTTTGAAATGAGGTCAGGATTGTGGCAATACAGAGGATGTGGCAATACCTCCTATAATGTGCAAGCGAATGATTGTGTGTAAAGTTCCTCAGACAGGTGCATCTTTTCTAAAAGTTGGTGCCAGGTCATCCATCGATTTTTTTCAAGAATCAGGCATTCCACTCGCAGAATATTCACAGAAACAAGTCTAAGTCACCTTGGCTGGGATTGTCATTCACGGACAAATGGATTTTTTGCGCCACTCTGATGTTTTACCGGGTAAGCGGGTAAGTGTCTCAACAACGTATCATAGCTCGTTTAGAAAAAGTTGAAATTTAAAAGAAATACTTTCCGAGTTGAAAACAGAAAAGGAAGAAAGTCTCATCTTTCCAGTCCTTGACCCTAGACAAAAGTTATAACTTCTATTCATTCTTGTACGTTGTAATGTTCATCCTGCTGCATTCCACCCCACCAAATATTAATGTTATATCCGCTTTAACCCTGACAGATTGCTTGGCGAATTTTACTTATTTTTCATGACATAACACTGTCATATGCTTACTTCTTCAAATCATATCTTGAGACCGCAGCACTTGACTGCACATATTTCTCCATAACTAATAAATGGAACTGAAAACAGTGTTCAAACAGTATATTTCCCTCCTCGAGTGCGGCTCAGCTCAGTCCCAGCACATCGTCAGGATAACAATCGGCCATCACGGTCCAAAACTGCACCGGCTCTGACAAGTCCTGAATGGATTTCGCCTCTTCATTTTCACAGTTTTCATCTGAACAAAGGCAGTATCCGTTAAGGCATTTCTTTCTTTCTAGCATAATATCACACATACACAGTGCAGGACAAGGGGACATTTTATCACCCACGGCAGGGGGTGGGGATGAGTGCTGTCGGATCTAATGGTTTAAAGCCTGTAGGAGGAGTGGGAGGAGCTGTTAACTGGAGTGGCATCATGGCCTCTTTTTTATTTTCCATGTCATTCGGTGAAGCCCCTCAATCTTGATCTCTAACACCTTCACTTTAACTGGGTCTTTTCTTTCGCTCTGCCAGTACCTCCTCTTCTTTAATTCCCCAGCTCCTAGAGAAATAAGTGTGGTCTTCTGACCTCTGACCTCAGCCCTCGACTCCCCCCTTCCCTTTTCATCCCCACAGTGCTCTCTTCCTCCATAATGTGATCGATTTCTCACTTTGGACCTTAGTGTGATTGAAGTCCTTCCTTCATAGCTTGAACTAGACCAGCCAGAGGAAGTAAAAAAGATAATTTGACAGATACGGTAGTGTGAGACATTTTTGAGACAGAGACAGTGAAAGGAAGAATAAGTAATAACATTAAGGCTATTGTGGGGGGAAAAAAGTAAGGAAAAAGAAAACCAAACAGAATTCTATAGTTGATATGAGTTCAGATTTCTGACTCACCATCAGAGGATAGACTGAAGACCTCTTTAGGGATAAAGAGCTTGTCTTCAGCTGAGCGTGCCCAGTCCTTCATCCCTCTCCTGCCCTTCATAGGAAAGTTAATATCACTGGAAACAGCTGAAACTGGCTCTCGCTGGATGTTGATAACTAATGAGAGAAATAAATAGCGGCAAGATTTTGAACATCTCACATTAATCTTTAGTTTTTTTACTAAATCAGACCTGATCTGATCGCCCACAATGTTATTTGATGGTTAAATGATCAGATCGAATTCGGCTCTGTTCAGACCAGCAGCCCATATCTGACACATCGTCGACCTATCTGCATTGGTTGCTATGGTAACGACTCTTGTTCTCCATTTCCATACTGTGGTTTAGGCATCTGATCTTCCTGAAAATTCAACACCTTTTACATACTTCGTTGTAATAGCTCCAAATGAAGACAAATTACCCTCTATGACCTCTTAAAGCACAGCAACATAAACTTCTAGAAAATAAGAAGAGCAGCTGGCTTGACTGCACTTTTTCCATCTTCATTTCTTTTATGGTTTTCTCACTTGTTTTGCAACCATGGATCCGTGCACATCACCAGGTGATTTGTGCACGTACACATCATGTTGTGAGCAACATAATGGATATTTGATTTGATTGGGTAGAGCATCCAGGCTGAGACACATCTTTATGAAACAGATTTCAAACCACATGTCAATGGGGTTCAAACTGGATTAGCAAAAATCTGATTCAGGATTTATTTTTTATTTTTTTTGTATAGGATACATGAACCCATAATCCGATTGCAAAATGATTCCAATCTAAACAAGGCTTTACTTTAAACTGCTTTTATACAGTAGATGTTGGTCCATACTTGGTTTTGTGATGCAAGTGGAAACTATTCCATATTTAATCTCAAGCTATAAAGAATGATGTGGTTTTAGTCTTTTAGTCTAATTAGGCTATTATTCAGATTATTAATCTCATATCTTATCTCAGCTTTTCATTTAGATCTTATCTAGATCACCAGATCTTATCTCACATTTTCATTTTAATTGGATGCCTTTGTGCACATCATTTTTTCGATTGAGTCTTTGCTACAACTCAGTACAACAGTGTCACATAGCTGCGGAAAACTGTAGACCCCTCCATGATTTCTAAGTAAGAGAACTTGCAAAATCACAGGGTGATCAAATACTTATTGACCT